>JAOVVB010017907.1:0-16314 GCA_028570985.1 Heterobranchus longifilis | reverse complement strand
CTGTCACAAAAACACACACACACACACACACACACACACACACACACACACAACCAATCACAGCAGTAGACTGCCTGACAAGGGGAAAATTGGTTTGGTCAACAGGGTCACACATGGGCTGAGTCTTCCTTACCAAAGCCTTTACCAGTGCTGTGTGTGTTTGTGTGTGCGCGCCCGCCAGCACACATTTAATTCAGGCAGTTGTGAGGCCCGGCTTTGTAGCCTCCTAAGTACTATACACACACTCGGTCAGAAGAGGAACCAAGCCTTTCCTCCCGCCGTGCTTTGACAGACTGTGTAATTGCTACAGCACACTCTGCTTTATTTTCCCCTCACTCCCCTTTTGTCCCGTGTCTTCATATACACACACACACACACACACACACACACACACACACGCACACACAGAGTAGGAGGCCATATTGGTCTGTGTAAGTCATTCAAGCTGTGTAACATTTGAACCCAACAAAAGAGAAGAAGTGCTGCTGTGATCAGAGCAGCCAAATGAGAGGATTTGCTTACAAGTCCAACACGAAACTCCTCTACAACCCTCTCCTCCCGGGCTAGGATGGAGAAGAAACACACGGGCTGTATTGACACCTGCTATCATAACACCACCTGAACATCTTTCCTGGAGAGGAAGAAAAACATAAAAATTCAATATTTATTACCTGAACGTGGGAAACTCGCTCCTGGATTGAAGCTAGAAATCTGCAGAACAGCAGCTGTACGCCCATAACTCACATTGCAAAGACAAGTTTATTTAAAAGAAATTAACTTGCAGGCATTTTAATGTCTCATCAGGAATGAAACATGAAGTGATAGGAAATCTGCAACCGTCGACAGGTGATGTAGTGACTGTGTTATCCAGCCTGTCCTCCAGAAGAAAACGACAGCAGTTGATGTTTTTTTTTTTTTCCTGTTCTGTAATACGACCCATGAGCGTTTACTGAAATAGCACGTAATTACCAACCATATTGACATTTTATTGTCAGGCGTCTCCCTGCCGTGTTATGGCGCCAAAAAAGCCGGACGGACTATTTTGAGCGAGAAACACGCTTAAGGAGTTTTACCCAGGAGACCGGGGCTTCTTGTCCTGGTCGAAAATCTAATTAAACATTATTTTTAAGTGAACGTAACAACGGGAAGTACGCACGATTTAATGTATGAAATATAGTGATTTTAACTCAAACCACAGCCTTTTTTCTAACCCTAATATGTTGTTTTGTTGCCTAAACCTAAACCTACCGCAACGTCTGTTTTAACAAGATTAACAGCATGTTTAAAACTGCAACGAGGGTGAAAAACACTCATATGGGTCTTATTAGAGAGTAGGAACAAACGACACATATGGTTGTATGGTCTGGAGGACTTGTTGGTATTAACTCTTTTTCATGAGGTTAAAAGAGTAATGGTTTTTTTCCAACTTTATTCAAATATAACAATACAAATTGCATTAATCAAGACTTAAGTATTCAAATCAAAAAGACTAATGTTGGCCTCTCCCTCCACGCCCTCAATTTCTCAATTTCATAGTCCACTATTTGGGACTCTGCATTCAGTACTGTGTCCAAAATTAAACTTTCCAACAGTGGTAAAGTACCAGGAAGATTATATTTTAGAGGCCTCAATTTATGCATCTACATTTCTCCGAGGCGGTTCTATTTTTTACATTAAATTCCTGTGAAATGGAAGTTAGAGCATCTTTAGCATGTGACGTATTTCCCCCGGGAAACTGAATATCTGAGCGGTGTACAGTTACAAGAGGGATTTAAATCAAATCCTTCGCGTTTGATTGGCTCGCTAAAAAGTGGGCGGGCTTAGAGTTTAGTGCGATGCGGAGCTACAGAGGACTGTTGGCTTCACACAGATTGATTGATGGGTGGATGTTATGATATTATTGGTTGGTACCAGCTTATGTCAGCACGTCATGTTTTGTTTTACACAAATAAAATATGATTCCATTTTTTATCAATTTTGATAGGTGCATAATATGCAGGTGGATGTGGTCTAAAAGGGTTAAAAAAAGGCAATTTTCATTTCATCTCGACTTTAATTTATGAATTTCTTCAGCTTTTATTCCTCTTTTAAAGCATCCCCCTATATTCATCTTAAGTTTGATGGTTTAGACTTGCAAACCGCAAAACAGACACTACTGCTTTGTGTGGTGCAGCATAATAATAATAATAGCAATCAGCCGCCTGTTTGTTTGCAGAAACACTGTTTTGTTTTGCTTTGACTCGACTGCTCCAGGTCACAGATGCAACAATATAAATAAACTATTCAATTTATCATCTTGAGAAGTTCTGCTGGATGATTTATTTTTTTTATTATTTCAAATTATAAAGCCATCACAGCCAAAGGACAGGAAAATGTTGGGCTAAAAAAATAAATTCAAATGTCTTAATAACTGAAATATTATCAGACAGCCTCAGTCTGCCTAAAAGCAGGAGAGGATATTTTTCAACTACAAAACAAGATGTGTGCAAAGAATTAAAGAGTTTCAGAAGCCAAAGAAAAAGCAGCTTTAGGCTGTAACAACAACAAGTGTGAATCATGGATGCATAGTAAAAACCTGGATACAGCGTTCGAGGCGGAGCTCCGTTCATACGAAAGCTGCAGCATGAAGCCAAAAAAAGCTCAACTGCTTCCACGTTGTGTGGTCGACGGAGCCGGCTACTTCCGATTTAGCGCTCCGGCTAACTTGAATGGGGAGTAAATAATTCAATCTTGGGGCTCTTCTACACTTTCCAAATGTTATGAAACCGAATGGATCTAATCCTGACAGTGAAACGAGTCATTTCACAGTGGTTGTGACGCTCAAAAAAATGTATCCATGTCTCTTTTGCCATGTAAGTCTATGGGAAAAAGTATTTTTGGGCCCCATGGCATCATGCAATGGCCACCATAGTTGTAATACCATCGTTTGGCCACTATGTCAAATTGACGGCGCACTGCCTGGGGGCCTGGTGTGAATAGCTGTTGCCATGCATCCACGCATTCATGCATTCACACACACACACACACACACACACACACACACACACACGCACACACACACACACACACACAGCATCACCAACATTACGTTATAGGCCACTCCCACTGCCACACCCCCTTTTTGCCAATTGCCAATCAGCTGTGCTTTGGCTCATGACTAACCTTTCCACAACATCTTGTCCAAGTCTGTGAATCCATTTGGAAGTTATGCTTTTTTTTTTGCAGTAGGTCACTCATGACCACGCCTCCTTTTAGCCAACTGGCACAAACACAAACGCACACCTTCACAGACACACAGCCTCCGAGGATGAAAACTGTGGCCGCCAAAGGGTGGACACATTTTTGTCAACCGACCAACCGACAGACAGAAGGCTGCAACTAACGATTATTTTCATTGTTGATTATTCTGTCGATTATTTTCTTGATTAATTGATTAGTTGTTTGGTCTAGAAAATGTCAGAATATGGTAAAGAAAAAAATGTCAATCCGTGTTTCCCGAAGCCCAATATGGCGTCCTCAAATGTCGTGTTTCGTCCACAGCTCAAAGATATTCCGTTTACTGTCATAGATGAGGAAAGAAACCAGAAAATATTCACATTTTAGAAGCTGGAATCTGAGAAATACTCAAACTGATTAATTCATTATCAAAATAGTTGGCGATTAATTTAATAATACCACTAATCGAGTAATCTTTGCAGCGCTACAACAAAGCGAGCTAGAGCTGCTGGTTGCAGCTAAAAAGCTGCCATGTTATCTTCTGCCTTCTTCTTCTCCTCACTTGTAGTTGTGTGTAAATGTGTAAAGTGTTGATTTTTAATAGAAAACATTAATGTTGCTGCAGGTGAAGAGGCGGCAGTGTGGTGTGAAAATAATGCACATTGCATAAGCATAGCATTAGCCTTCTGGCTTACAGTTTGAGATGAATGTAAATGCAGAATCACATCAATGCAACACTCAGGAGGTCTAATGGAGGAAATAGTATGACTTCCTGTCTCATTATACCAGCAGTCAGTGTTTACATTTTTTATTATTTATTTAGTGATGACCATGATCTTTCTCTTGCCTTAAGCAAGCCCTGAAATGGAAATTAATTAGGACATTTTCTTGAATTTCTTTGAAAAAAACAAGCTGGGAATAAATGCTTTGATTATGTGGAGAGAATCTGTTCAGTATTATTTCTCCCAAATGATGAATGCTAATGTAAAAGTGTTGCATGTACACAATGCACAGTGGTGGAATGTAACTCAGTACATTTAAGTACTGTTTTGAGGTACTATTTCCATTATACTTCTACTCCATTACATCTCAGAGGGAAATATTGTACTTTTCACTCCACTATATTTATTTTATACTTATAGTTGCTAGTCACTTTTTACATTAAAGAAATGTACAATATGCTTATACCCAGTAGTATATAAAGTATGTCAAATTGGCTTAACATTGATGAACTCTAACATTATATGCACTTACATGTATTCATTAGTGATAAAAACACAATAATTCACTTGTAAATATTGTAAAAAGATGTAGTATTTTTAAACCCTTATTGTTTTGTTTTTAATTACTTGTATATACCAACACCATAGTCTGAAACATCTATCTGTCCTGTACATATGGCAGAACAATAATGTTGACTTTCATAATATAATATTCTATAATAATATAACACTGTGAAAGGAGCCATTCTGCATAATGAGTACTTTTACTTTTGATACTTTCAGTACATTTTGCTGATAATACTTCTTTTACTTAAGTAACATTTTGACTTCAGGACTTTTACTTGTAATGGGGTATTTTTTAGACTATAGCACGTCTACTTTTACTTAAGTAAGTGATCTGTGTACTTCGTCCACCACTGCATTTTGAGTATCTTGGGAGCCTATATGTGTATTAAATCTATATATATGTCCAGCCAAGTCTGCCGATGTGCCCCCTGGGGTCACTGACTGACAGCAGGTTATTGTTAGAAACACTGAAATGTTTTCCGAGTTCATGCGTTTAGCTTTTGTTTTGTCTTCCTGTTTCTTATTCCTGTCAGCTGGCCTGCAGGGAGCCAGGCTGCTCAGAGACCCGCTCTCATTGGACCTTATCTCTTCCCCCTGCAAGGAAGATAACGCAAAGAAGCTATTTGCCTTGTTAATATACTCACACACACACACACACACACACACACACACACACACACACACACTCATGCATCTTTGAGTGACAGAGGAAGCAGGAGAGTTTCTCCCTTTGCTCTCACATTTGAGTATTATCAAACCCTGGCGCTATCTAATCACAGATTAGCAGCTGACTCTGACATGCCTTTTGTTCAGCTTTCTCTCTCCGCTCGTATCTCTCACTTGTTCTCCTGTCATTCATTCTCGTGTCACTTTTTTGTCTTATTTTACGCCGTTTTGTCTCTTATTTTCTCTTCCTGTCATCTTTCCTTTCTGTGTCTGTTGAAGGAAAGGAAATGTTGACCTTTTTTTTGGCTAAGTTTAGAGCTAATTTGTTTAATTTTGACAATCTGCTCCAATAGAGTGACCCAGGTATGATGTTTTTTTAATAGGCCAAACAGGAAGTTAGCGTCGCCACGGTTTCTTTGACAAAAAGCCTTTTTCTATTGGATTTTTGAGTCGTGGAATATATATATCAGCAATATAACCTCTCCATATGAACAACCACTTTTAGGATTTTAGTAAATGCAATCAGCAGACTCATGAGGTTGACATTAAACGTCACCCTCAGTTTAGTGGCGTCTCCCGGACAACCTCTGTAGTCTCATTTAGCCACTGGTTAGCAACGGCCTTTTTAGAGACAATTAGAAATTCACGAGCGGGGTATTTATCGACGTATTTTATGTCGTAGAAGAAAAACGTGAAATGTATTAAGCTTGTGTTAGCCACAGACCTTATTTCAGGCATCTAACTAAAAACACATTTTAAAAAATCCATTGACTTCGAGGAGAGGGAACCGGAAGTGCTAAAATACTAACAAATATTTGTGTTTTAGGACTGATTCCTTACTCATTCCTCTATTCAAGTTTTGTCCACCTCTCATAGATTAGTTACACACAGCATTTGTTGTAGAATCGAGCATTACTGCATCAGTAGTCACTGTAGTTTGTACTTTGCAAATAAGAAGGTGGCTCCAGTAATGCACTGAAGTCTGCTGAATGACCATTTGAAACCAATGTAATTAACAAACTTGCATTGCCAGTCAGGCCGACTCGTTGCGGCCCAGTATTTCAGGTCTGCCTCAAGGCTTTTGCACTCATTTTGAAACAGTTCCAGCAAATGCTCTGATTAAAAAGCTATTGACCCAAACAGTTTCACTTCTCCCCGGCACAGGCTGTGAAATACCAAGAATGTCAGCGTCGTGTACTCAGTTTTCTTTAATTACAGCTCCAGCGAGCGTGCCGTAAATGTGGCATTCGGATGTAGCTGGCCTTGGCTGTGCTCAGCGGCATGAAAAGACCAAGAGTTTCCTTGGGCGAGGCTGGAGGGCTTCAGGCTCGCCCATTAGGCTGCATCTCTGAGTAGAAGCGAGGACAGTTAGCCCAGCATAGCATGCCAGATTTAAAGGATAGATCTGCTGGTATTCTATATCCGTCTCGTTGTCAACAAATCCCACAGATCGACTAAAACCCAACAATGTACCTTGCTTACAGTGTGTTGTATCGTATTCCTGTGTGCCATAGAGCTCCATTGTTGCCCAAAAACTATTTAAAAACACATAAATGAGCCATAGACTTCCTACCATGAAACTGAGGTTTCCTGTGTGTTTCCTGTGTATTAGTCCACCACTGAAAACAGTCCCCAACAAACAAAAGATTTAGAGGATACAGCTTTATTAACCCCGAAGGAAACTGTCGTTCCAGAAGAGACAGCAGTAGGGTGCACTGGTGGCTCAGTGGTAGAGCGTGCGCCCATTAGAGCTCCGGACGTCACGTGACTCGTTTCATTGGCACCACCATGTTGGCAGTAAAGCCATGAGCAGAAAATAACAGAGCCGGCGTCAATTTCAAGCCGTCAGAGTTCACTGCACACTTTAATTGTAAGGACATTGAACGTTATATTGCAAAACTTTGATAGATTAAATATTACCGACCCTTATAATGCCCCTCGGGGTGATTTTTACAAGTATCGAAACAGCCGGAACGACGGCGTTCCCGCAGACATCAACTTTCTCACGTCTTACTCTGGAGAGTCTTTGAAGGGTACAGATGAACGAAATCTGTATTTGTGATTAATATTCAGCTTTGAAGTCTAATGCTACCGGGTTAAAATTGCGTTATGTATGGTAGTTATAGGTATTGGAACGCAGCCGGGGTTTGAGGCTCAGAGTCACAGACGGGACGGGGAAAGTGTTATAAGGCGGACTTAATGCATAATTAGTTTTGGCCTTTTCAAAGGATCTGTTGACATTAAAGAAAATGGGTGGTTTTCCATTTAACTACAAAACTCATGAACACGTTTTTTTTTTTTTTAATTACGTGTAGAAAGTTACATGAACCGCATTATGCAGCAGTAGGAAAAACAACACGACTTTTAATGAATTCAGCAGCGCATGCCCCTGTCTGACCTCAGTTGTTGCTCCTGACGCAGAGCTCTTCAGGTCGGATTTGGCTCCAAACCGACTGTGTCCGTATTGTCTTATCTGTGCTGCGAGACAAAAAGAGTCCAAATTTCTGTTGGGTGAAAGTGCATTGTGCCCTGCGGCTCTCTGCTCAATATTAATGCCCAGCGCCGGCTGCGTGCCTCCCAACTCCTCACCAGGCAACTCACTGCTGTATGGGACTTACAGTCCAATTACATCAGCTATCTCCCAGGCTTTGTTATCTGTGTGTGTGTGTCTGTGTCTGTCTGTGTGTGTGTGTCTGTGTCTGTGTGTACATCTGTGTCCCCTCTGATGTCTTTTTGATGTTAGACTGGTGCTTTTAAGGGCTAATACAGCATGCCTGTCTTTCTATCATGTCTAACCTGGTTTTGAAAGAGAAGGAAAAGTTAGTGTGTGTGTGTGTGTGTATCGCAGTGTGTGTGTGCCGTCTAGCTGTGGAGAACTGAGGGCTTTTTTTTTTTCTTTCTTGCAGACAGCGGTTTGACAGGTAGCTTTGTTTAACACTTGTGCTACACACCGTCTTAAAGGTCTTTGTTCTCTACTCAGCTTGTCTGTCTGACTGCTTCTCTCCCCAACAGCTCCTTTGTTTTTTTTTTTGTTTTTCACACAAAAATACTTCTTCTTCAATACTTCTTTTTTTAACCAAACTTATCTGCGCGAGTGTCTCTCTAGCCAGCCGTCCTGTCTGTTTGTCGGGTTTATGTTTTTTAAATTAAAAACCATAAAAGCGCATCTGCCTCATCAATTGTTGTGGATGCTAACAGGTAACAAGTTGTCCTGACCTGATGTAAAAGTTCAAATCACATGATTCTGCAGTTTGTTTGTTTTAATTTATTATAATTTTATAATACCTTAGCATGTTTCTCACTAAATACGTCATATTACTTTCGGCTTTTTGGCGCCATAACATCAATGAACACCAGAGGGAGACGCCTCACAATAAAACGTCAACACGCGACCGCTAGAGAGTTAAAACTGACGTTGTGCCGGTAGGTTTAGGTTTATAGGCTACAAAACAACTTGGTAGGGTTAGAAAAAAGGTCATGGTTTGGGTTAAAATCATGATATTTGAGACATTAAATCACTTCCGCCATGTCCCATGATGTTACGGTCCCTTAAAAAAAAAAACTTGCTGTTTAATTTTTATTTTCAACTGGGACATGAACCCCAGTCTTCTGGATGAAAGTCCTGTGTTTGTTTATGTTTTCCCCAAACTTAGAGGCCATTCACACAGTAGAATTTGACTAGTCTGAGTATAAGCATGTATCCTATTATTATTAGTTTTCTACTTTGCAATCTTTTACTTTCTAATTTGTATTGATAGAAAACAATACTCACAAAATCCTTACAAGTATTTGAACTGGTTGAATGTTTTCTTGTTTATAATTGGAGTAATATTGGACTGATACTGGACAGAAACAGATTTCACAAAAAGCAGATTTGCCAGATTCACTTGCACTTTTCTTTAACAGAGGTTTTGTTGTTGCATTTCACTTGCATGTCGGTATCTTTTCAGCGTTGAAGTAACAATGAACTTTTATAGCTGCGAGAAAATCTCTCTCAGTTATTATCCTTTTGGCAAGATATAGTTGTGTTGACAATGGAAAGTAAATTCCTCAGAGCTCTTGTGTTTTCAAAACAGCCTGAACTTCCTGTAGGCAGACATTAAAATTCTTTAAGCCATATTGATTGTGTTGCCTTTTGTCTGACTTTACCATCTAAACAAAAACACTTCTCTGTAGGCTCAGTCTGTCACTTGTAAGATATTCCTCTAGAAACCCGCTAGTGTTTTTGTTGGCACCTTTTTGAAGACATTTGCGTTCCTACAAAAAAGGCAAAACTCACAGAGTTATACCTTCTCTCTCTAGCACACACCTATCCAGATCTTTTATTTTGTAGACTATTTTAGTATATTTAATTGGGATATTAATACACAGATAACACATACAGTAACTTTTTTGAAATAAAGATGCAGCCCAGAGTGCTTATTAGAGCAAGATCACATGAAAATAAACAATGACAATAAATTGATTAAATAAAAAAAATAAAAAAAGCCAAATTAAAAAGATGGGTCTTTTAAGTTATTGTTAAAAACTTGCAGCTCTAAGATCCACAGGGAGGGTGTTCTGCAGTTTAGGGCCATAAAAACAGAAAAACAGCCTCAGCAGCTTTCTTGTGGGACACTTTAGGAACTTGTTGGTTCTTGTTCGGACATAAAAACACAATTACTGATACATGACGGGGCTTGATTATGTACAGTTTCGTAAATCAGTAAAAATGACTTTAAAATAGGGTGCGCCGATTGTGAAATTCTGGGCCGATACTGATACCCATGTTTAAAATTACAATTCGACCGATAGCCGATACCGATGTTTTTTAATGTTGTTGTTTATTTTGTTTTTGTTGTTATTTATTTCCCCCTTTTTTGCCAGGGAAACAAAGACATCTTAATTATAAAAATAAATAAATAAAAAAAGAACAGTTTTAAAGTCATTCAACATTTCATGACACTATCTTTGAATGAGCAGAAATTCAAACTAACAACTTTTAATATAACCCTCTTTCACATGAAAAATATCATTTTTGGGGGGAAAAAATAACTGCTTCAAAAGTGTTTTTCACCTTTTAGCACAACATTCAGCCAGCGGAAAATTAATGCAACACGACAGATAAATATCAGCCACTGCCATCGGTGAATATCATCTTATTTGCCGATATAATATCGGCCGATATATCGACGCACTTTAAAATCAATTCTAAAAGATACAGGAAATAGTGCAGAAAAGCCACTACACAGATGCCCCAAATGCATCCATCTTTGTATCAATCAAATTTTCAAACAGACTTGAGAGCCTAGTTTTTTATCATAGACCTTTAACAAGACGGTCTCAGCTACAGACCTTTGCAGTGACTGACATTTGCCAGTGACTGACATTTCGAGCCCAAATCGTCCATTTTTTCTGATTTATTCTTTCCCTTTTTAAAAACGGAATCTGTTAATGATTTGTCACGAAACAGATTAAACCCGTGTCAACCCAGGTCGCCGGTCCTGCCCTGACACGCAGCTCTTCCTCCCGTGTGTTTAACATACCAAATATGGTCCAGGAAGAAGTGGAGGCAGCGCTGTGACACACCAGTTTTTGGTGTGTGTGTTAGCTTTGCCAGGGGGGAGGAAAGTCAGATCGGGCTCTTTACGGTCTTTGGCCTCGTTGAACTGTTTGAGTGAATATTTGACATTTTCCTTCAGATGAAAGCCTTCCGGGGTTCCAGCTCAGGCTTGTTCTCTGACAACACACACTCTCCACTGGGACACTTGAATGGCACTTCACTCTCTCTCTCTCTCTCTCCACCGTACACTCATTCACTCTGATTCTCAGTCTTCTTTCTCATTTCTACTTTTAGTCTGTTGTTATTCTTCTGAAATATTTATCACTGTTAGCATCAGTTCATTTTCTGTGGGCTATATTTGTCCCACTACACTTCCTGATAAATCCCAGTGTGGCTGCCGAGGCGAATGAATGTCGGTTTTCCCGTGAATAGCCGTCATATTGTGTTAGTCGGTTGTTTCTAGCGCACACAGGGGCATTTCAGTGAGTGATGTGTTGGTCAACATTTGCGTTACTGGCGTGGTAATTACGTGTGGATTGTCACCGATCATCAAACAGTTTTAAGGAGGTTAAGTGAGGTGTACCGAGTTGGAAAACCTTTAATTATTTCAGTTTTTGTTGAACGTGTCAGCTTCTATTTTATTATTGTCGGATAATTACGTCGCCATGGCAACTGCTTCCAAGCCTATAAGCTCAGCTACTGTTACACTGGAATCACTTTACCTTTCATTTTGCTTTGTTGTGGTTTTTCTTGAAACATTGCAACTTTTTTTCTCAAAACACAACTTTTTTTCTCGAAACATCACAACGTTTTTTTTTCTCGAAACACAACAACTTTTTTTCTCAAAACATTACCACTTTTTTTCTCGATACATGAATCAGAATCAGAATCATTTTTATTGCCAAGTAGTTTTCATGTACGAGGAATTTGTCTTGATGTCACGGTGCATTACAAGAAACGACACAAGCAAAAATATACACAAAACAAAAATAGAACCAAAGAAAAACAACAGGAAAGCACAAATATGTACAAGTGAGGAATAAATATAAAATAAGATAAAATTAGATTGCGTTAATATAACGCATTGTGTTATGACCTGAGAACTCTGGTGTGCAGAGATTATAAACAATATTATGACAACTTTTTTCTCAAAACATTCCGACTTTTTTTTTTATCAAAACATGACTTTTTTTTTCTTTTAACATTCCGACTTTTTTTTTTAAAGAAACAAATAATTGTATTGCACCACAGATAGGACGCTGTAGTAAACTGCAGTCAATTCGATAATAAAAATTCACCACGATCAACTTATTGTGAGTGGTTTTTTTTTATCATGATCTACGATAAAAAACGATTATTGTCCCATCCCTAGTCATGCATACGTTTGAGGAGAGGACCAATTCTCCTGTGCCTCCGCTGACGTCAAAATAATTTTTATGGCACGGAGCAAAAGTGTTTTACATTGTACTTTTATCCAATATGCAAATTTCCACCGCAATTCTCATCTCACGCTGCTTGGCCGGAGCACACGTGTAATTTTCTGTTTTGTCAGCAGTTGCATTTTTTTTCATTTTTCCCCCCCCCATAGATAAAATCAAATGAGAGCCGGGATGCAAAAATCCAATCACAAGTGGCCACTTGAGATGCATTTGAGATGCATCTAAATGTCAGGTGTGAACTGCAATCTGTCTCAGCTGGATTGAGACACAATCTGGATATGAGATATCCAGTCGGAACAGATTCCCACTCTCCCACCAGACTCGACGCTTAATTGCACTCTGGCGCAGAGAGAGAGTTATAAAACGGTGTTGCTGCTGGAGAACATGCAAGGTCCTGTGGCTTTGACTCACATTTAACAAAGTTTTAGACATCCGACTATTTTCAATTCCTTTGTCTGCTGTGGGTTTTTTTTAAATGATACGAAAAGCTGATAGGTGCACTGATGTGTATTCTGACAAAATTTACTCAGATTGTAGCAGAGCATTAAACTCAACTCTCTGCTCGTTGCTCACATTGCACTTTTTTATCCCCCCAGCCCCATCGAAACGTGCATTCCTCCCCGGTAACTTTCCTACCGAGGCGGCAATTTTCTATGTAAATTCACTTTCCCCGTTTTTTCTTCATTTCCATAGCAGCACCGTCAAAAGAGCTGACTGTCAAAAGTGTGCCGAGTCAGCGCCGGCCGTGCCACCAGAGAGGAGAGGAAATAATACGAGGACTTGATTCTTATTGCGTGTGCATGCACATGTGTGCGTATTGATATGCAAACGCAAGAAGGAGGCAAGGATTGCTAATATTGAGATGAAGGATAAAGCCAAAGCATTTTCCTATCTTAGAAAGTGTTTTCCACCGCTCTTGTCAGGCGTCTGTCAAACTCAGGGAAAGGCTTCCAGCAGTGAACCCAGAGGGGATCGGAAAAGTTCTGACATGCCTGTCGTCACAGTTTGATGGACATTATCTCCGATTGATTGACATTATATCCACGGGGCCACATTTTTCTGCCTTGTGGGACAGGAAAAACAGAGTTATGTATATTGGCTTTAACTCTTAACCCTCAGAGACATGTAGGAGCGCCGGCGCTCCCGGCTGACATAGCATCTTTCAGAGGCAGTAGCGGGCTGAATTCTGAAGATAGATTAAATATATTGGTATCATATGAAACTAGAGGGCTAAATAACGCTCCAAAGTTAGGCTACATTTTAGCCAGGGAAACTGGCATTACAAAGGGGTCCCTTGACCTCTGATCTCAAGATATCTAAATGAGAATGGGTTCTATGGGTACCCACAAGTCTGCCCTTTACAGATATACCCACTTAATGATAATCTCATGCAGTTTAGGGCAAAAACCTGCAGATTTTCTCATGCAGTATAAATGTGTTATTCTCGCCTATTCTAAAATGGTGTATTTGAATATTTCTGCATACTGGGGTCCATAAACAGTCTCTGAATTGCATAAATTGGGTATGACTGGAAAGATGAGACTCTTGTGGATTCAATGACCTCAATTACATTCATATGTGATGATTTTAGTTCCCATAGTAACCATTTCATTGTAATTTCTGTAATTTTTTTAAAAAACTTGACGTCACTGTATAAAATGAGCTGTTGTGAGCTCTAGGATAATCACAGCCTCATGAAACTTTACAAACACAAACTAGACACCTAGGACATTCAGAGGATGGATGGCTGTCCTAGGTATATATTAGTATGGCATTGAAGACCCTGGGGAAAGTGAACAAAAGGTTTTTTGCTAGAAAAGATACTAAAGGTGATAAAAGAAGTCTAAAACTGTTGGCTAATTGTCTTATTTTGAGCTGCTTTGACTACTCAATCTGGGAAAACAGTAAAGTTAGTCAGGGTTGAGTATTGATTGATAACAAGCATTAATTGACAACCACAATTTCAAAAAGACAATCAAATTATAGCTTATGGAAAACTTGAAAGTGTTTTATAATCTATTTTTTTTGCTGTTCAACTTTGGATGATTCTATTGACAAAAATTGAGATATTCATTGTGTTGGTTTGTTTGTAGTCTTGAATTGCCAGTCCTATCTCCACAGCGCTGATCATTCTGGTATAGGGGGAAAAAGCATTCTGGCTTGTTTGTATTTCTTTAAACCAATCACTATAGTCTTGGGCGGTGCTATGCCGCGGATGCAGTGATGCTGCCCTTGCAAAAATAGATCATGGAAGGGGAGGAGAATGCTGCTTGAAATAGGCGGCCAATAGCAAGCTTTATCTCAACAGTCTACTCATTTATTGGTAGTATGATGACACCTTGTCTCCAGGGCCAGATGCATAAAACTCTGTGTAGATTCACAACTAAAACTGTGTGTACAGGTTAGGGTTAGGGTTACGCACAAAGATAGAAATATGCACATGCATTCTTTTCATCAGATTTATAAAGACGCACATACGCCTGGTTCTGTTTTATGAATCTCTATCATTGTGGAACTGGGCGCTCATGCACAAGCCTCATTTCCACACCCACAGATCTCCATAAATGTATGTAGAAACGGCCTTAAACTCTGTTTGCATATTGATACATGTTGCCACTCCACCACTCATAAGACCTGTCAATAAGAAATAGTCTACAATAAAGAAGTGCAACAACTGTCATCACACACGGCTGGCTATTTGTAGCGTCTGTATCACTAATTATCACGTTTCTGCAAACCATCATCGCAGTAAAATCTCAATCATCATTATTATTAAATGTCAGAAGGATGACCAGTGATTCATTCATAGAGCTCATGTGGAAACACACTTTAGAAAGTGCTTCCCAATTCAGGATCTAATTAAACGACCATTAACAGGGAGATGATGCTCTAATGAAAATAAAAAGAATGATGAAATTCATCACTCATAAATCATTTAAAATTAAGTTTACAGAACGCTGTGTAGACGGAAAAATAACATAATCAGTTAAATTGGCAAACGTAAAAACAATGTTACCCATCTCTCAATTTATATTTAATCTCCTCCTCATTATATCACCCTCAGCTATCTCAGATAAAACCATGTGTACGCTGCTCTGAAGTCTGTGAGATGCACACATTCTTCCTTTATAAATACCAGTTTCTGTGTGGGAAAAGTACACATGGTTTATGCATCCAGCCACTGGACTCCTGCATCCTCCTGCCTTTGAATCAAGGACCACAAAGGAAATAAATCTTGGACTTGATTGTGTCATTAACATTTTTGAAGCAGAGTGTGATTTTATGTCCTCCTTCTCAGAATGTCTAAATTACATCTAGAATGACTAAACTACAGTAAACCTACATTACATGCAGTCTTACATTCTGTTTTTACAGTTTTGAAAGCACAATGCACTAGAAGAAACCTTTTCAGTCTGTTCACGGTGAAGAACAGAAGAGGAGCCATTATTGTGAAGCAACACACGTGATTTGAACATAGTACACACACATCATTTCCTGTCCTGTCCTTAGAAAATGCAAGGCAGCTTTTATTGTCCGACCTATCCTTGGAAATGATTGGCACCTCTTGTCTTTTCTGCCCTCCTCCTGTGTGTTGGTGTGTGTGTGTGTGTGCTTCAATGACAACTAACTTCCTGAGATTATAACATTTAAATACATTTGTTATATACAGCCTTTGGCACTTTTCTGTTTGCTAATGTCATTATTAATCGCAGTGAACCATCTCTGACCAAATTAAAGAAAAACAATGGCTCACATCAAACAATTAAAATGTCCATAGTTTTCCCTCTGTGTTACCTGGATGATTAACTTTAACTTCAAACATTAATTAAATGGTGACTGTAGCAGGGATGACCAGGGAAACACCAATAACATCTATTGCATGTATGAGTCTACCTGTTATATTGGTAAATATTTCATACAGTTCTTGATTCTAGCCATACAAAGCATGATAGTAGTGTGTGAGATTGTGTATCAGAGGTGTGGTCAACATACCGTCACCTTGTCTAAATCAGCTTCTGAGGACGTGGGAGACAGGGGGCTGATGGGACTGAGGGAAGGGGAGCTTCCGACACTGGAGACGTAGTCGGGATCAGGAACGTATAGAACCTGCAAACAACATCCATGTCTGTATTTACACAGGAGCTGCCTTTGTGCAAACACA
>JAOVVB010017892.1:0-16315 GCA_028570985.1 Heterobranchus longifilis | reverse complement strand
AATTTTTTTTTAATTATTTGTATTTTTTTGTATATATATTTTTATATTTTTTATTTATATATATATATTGTATATATATATATATATATATATATATCACCCACGTGTGTGTGTGTGTGTGTGTGCGTGCAATGGAAACTGCACGTCTAAAGGACTGGCAGCTAACGATGACACTACAGACAACAACAACAACAACAGAGACATTAACAGTGGAACGACATGACCTGCTGAGACGTGGTTACACAACAAAGCTGGCAGAATGTTTGTCACATTTGAAATCTTGAATAACCGGAGTGACATGTCTGTCTCTTTGTAATTACACCCTGTGTTTCATTGATGAACATATTAACATACTTTACACACACACACACACACACACAATTCTATCTGTCAACAACAAACCTATGCTAATGCTAATGCTAATGCTAATTTAAACTCACAGTGACATTACCGTACTAAACTTACATTTCTTGTTTGCCAGATAATGTGTTTTGTCAATGGCAATAATTATGGAATAATTACCTCTGCAAACGTCATGTGTGGTTTATATGTTTCTGATCAGCAGCTGGAGGAAATGAAGGACAGCTGGAGAGGATTCTTTGCTTTTTGTGAATGCTGGAGAATGCCGTTGTGCTGTGGTGTTTCCTCCCGCAGCGTTCATCAGCCCTGCTTTGTTTCCAAATGTTTGATAAGCTCCCGCTTTACTTTAGGTTTGCCTATCTCACTAACCGTTGTGCTATCTTTTGTGTCACTCCCTGATGCCAACGGGTTACTCTTTCTTTCTTTCATTTTTTTTTCTGGGGCCTAATATTGCTATGTCACAATTCGGCAGAAATTTGAACAAATAAAGACGACACATTTTCTTATCTCTACCAGTCAAAACGTACGGTGATGTGGCCTGGCTGGTATCTTCTTCAAACAGTTTCAGATTTCAACTTATTTGACCCCTAACATAGAATTCTACCAGAGGGGTGGGGACTTGTTGGACTTTGCAATACATTGCGTTTATTGAAAATATGTATTTTTTCTCAATTTTAAGGTGCTAATTGGTTTGTTTTGCAGGTGATATTTAAAAAAAAGAGGCTTATAGAAGGAATCTCACCTCAATAGACACTATAAGCAAATACAAAAAGTCACGCAATCCACGACAAAACAAGCAAACGTGGCATCAATAAGCCAACATTAAGCAGCATGAATCATGCAAAAACATAAAATAATGTAGTGAGAGCGTGTGTGCGTTTGAGTATGTGTGTGTGTATATGTGTGCACATGCAAAAGCACACTTGTGTCCAGTCAACTCTTTTTGCAGGACGTGCATTCAAATTCACATTTAATGACACACTTTCTCATCCTTTGTATGAAAGAGGTGCTCAGATTAGATGCTTGAAAACTGGGCAGAGTTGGATCAGAAACAGAATATGTTACTTTAAACATCTATTTGGGTCTGAATTTTAGGTGTTTGAAGTTGTGTGATCGCTGTTATACAGAATAATAAAGAACAGCTGTTGCAGTAAATTCTCAATGTGTATAGCGATATACTCTGTATCGTGATACGTATCGTATCGTCAGGTTGTAGACAATACCCAGCCCTAGCAATTATCCACATTTTAGAAGGTGGGACGAGTCATTTTTTGGCATTCTTGCTTAAAAAATACTGATAGTAATTGAGGTATCATTCCAGCTCTAATACAAATGAACTATATCAGAGGCAGAATATCTACCCGTGTTCAAATTGTTTTGAGGGGTCAGTTATATATACAGATTAACATTTTCCAGTGTTTTCTAGACAAGGCCACACCTGGCATCAGGGTCAAGACTTATAGAGAACAAAATGAGTGCTCTCTGTTCATATTAACCTTTAGTATTAGAGCTCTAAACATAAATAAGTAGTAAAAACTGCACTGACAGTCCTCTTATAATTGTGATTGCTGTCTTATATGTACAAATGGATGATTATTAGAGTTGTAGCTGTGACATTGTCAATGGGGGGTTGTCTCTGAAGCACTTAATTGTCAAGATTTTCAGTGCAGTCACATGCTGGCTGACTGACACAAAGGGGAGTCACAGAAATGTATGGAGTAGTGTAGCAGGTCATGTATCCCAGAGGCTAGTACTAACATCATATGAGTTTAAGCATGCTTCTTTATTTGTAGTGTGATAACTTTCTGTGTATTGAGTGTAGACACAGTGCAATAAAAGGCCTAAATGGCTATAATATTCTACAATTATAGCCATTATCTGCTAAAAGTCCTGGTTGTTTCATATGAAAAGCACCAATGAGAGGAAAATATGCATTTTGTATCAACATAACTCCACAGGGAACTCACATTATATAGCCTACATACATTGTTAGTTACAAGAAAGCAAGCAATAAGTATAAAACATGCGTGTCTGTGGACTTACCCTGGTAGAAGTTGTCATCAGCACAGCATATCCCCTGGCTTTATGCAGGCAGTTAGTGGCTGTCCTCGTGAAAACACGGCGACGTTAGAAAAACATTATTATCCCTGGTGAGAGTTGGAGACAAACGGTACTATAGCTCCATCATCGCACAGTCACCGGTCAGCTTTAGCCTCCTGCTGCTTTCCTGACACAAGGTTGCAGTTTTCTCCGACAGGGGCTGATGCGTGGGGAATTCCTAGCAGTCACATTTTCCTGGGAAATGATTGGCCCGGTACCAAAGTTTGTCTGTAGCCTGGTGGTAGTAGTAAAAGACAGAGTAATCAGGAATGGTTTCACAATTGAGCAGGACGATGATGGACTAAAATGATAGACTAAAATACGTTATGAAAAGTTGTTTCGTGTCCGAGTCATGTCCTAGTGCTTAAAAAGTAAATAATAGTCCATACATATTTTATTCTTAATCGATTACTGTATATTTACGTATAATTCACCGTCAAAGGAAAGCTATGGATTTTGCACGGTAACTTCGCTAACCGTTAAACAAACTGCTGTCTAAGCGACAGTTCGGCTAACGTTAATGTTTAGTTAAACGTTCACAGGTGTCACTTTACAGGCAATTTCGCCAACAGCTCAACACGATTTAGTCCAATTAAGTTGCAGACGAAAAAAATGTCGGTTAGGCTACAAGCTAGCGTTGGAGTAGCGTTTGAGTTTGTTTTGAGTCGAGTTTGTTATCCTGTAGCCTACTACGTTAGACTAAGATAAATGTTAGCACAAGGAGATTATAAGTGGAAATGGGCATCTTCCGGGAAGGTCCAAGCCCTTGTGAGATGAGAGCAATTGAGGATAACTCCTCAACGGGCGGGGTCTTAAAGTAGGTTCCCTGGAAATGATGACCGTATGTTTGTGATAGCTGTATCAAATGACCTAAAGCTGAAACACTCCCCATTAGTCAATTATTATGTGCTCCCAAATTAGATCAAATGTCATATATTGGGTACGGTCAAAGACACATTGCCCAGTAATATTTTGGTGATTAGAAAAAAAGATCTGTTCCCATACCGGGAGTCGAACCCGGGCCGCCTGGGTGAAAACCAGGAATCCTAACCGCTAGACCATATGGGAAAGTCGTTGGTAATGTCGGAAAATATCTTTTTTCACCTTGACTACGTATGCAATTGTATGCTATTTTCTCTGCTTATTTTAGACATAATGTTTTTACAATTATCGAATAAACCAACAAATTGTAGTTACCATGGCAGTTACACGTTACATTTGAGGCAATCATGTTATTACTCTTGTTCTGGGTTGTTGTGCCGTATAATTGACAACACTTGGGGGCAAGGTAACGTTACCATCTAGTGGTCTTTCAGTGTTACTGTAGATTGGATACAGGATGTCAGTCATAAATACCTTGTTAGTAACAGTTACTGGCCCAAAGTAATTCATTAAATATGGATTCAATTAATTGATAAATTGGATAAGATTAAAACAAAAATAATAATAATATGAGAAAATGGGAAAGATTAAAAAAAACGTATCATATGAATCTTTTCAGAACAAACTAAATATGGGTGCTAAATATATGACGTAATTTACTCTGGAATTATACAAGTGCAGAGACGGGGTCCTCTAACTATATATATAAAAAATACTATATTCACAACGAGCTAAACTATGGTTCACACAAATAAATAGTAATACTCCACAATACCACGTTCAGTGATACTGTTAGCTTTGTGATTATTTGGCTGTACAGCTCACCAGTTTAGATCCAGTCGATGTGAATGCCCCTCTTTCTGGTGTAAGTGGTAGCGCCCTCAGACTAGCAGAGGCAGCCAAATATTTGACAAACTAGCAATCGTTGGCTAACCAGCTAGGAGTTAAAATAATACACCGATTTAAAAAAAAATACATTTCCCTACACTTGAGTCACGTACGTTTATGCCAAGGATTTAGGTTTTCGTGTAAACAGGATGTCAACTCCAGCAAGACGACGTTTAATGAGAGATTTTAAACGGTAAGCGAAAAGAAAACAACAGAGAAGTAGCTACAGCTAACATTAGCAAGCTAAGGCTAGCCTGTTAGCGTTAGCCTAAACGGCATTCTGAACTACAACACCACCATCAAATAATGATACAAATAGACACATAAACACCGGCGAATTATAATCGTGTTTTTGTCTTCGGCGAGGGTCCCTACCGCTAATTGTGGGTAGTACTAACAAGTTAATGACTGGTAAGATATTGACAGGTAATCATTGTTAACGTCACTGTTAACCGGCGTTGGCAAGGCAGCCAGGAGTAGTAACGTTGATTTTGTGTAACTTATGGTCACTGCTCGCTGTCGTGTATGACTGTAGATGTATTACTGCGATTTTTTAATTATATGTAACATGATCACTTATTGAGCCTTCCCCGAAACTGTTAATGACTTTGTTCATATATGATATCTATGGGCTTTATTTGTGACTGGTTATTTGGGATACAGTTCAAGTCATTGGCCAGATGGCCCTTCACAGGCAGATGAAACGTTTGGGTAGATGTACAAATACACTGATCAGGGGAGCTCCTGTTCCCGGGCCCCTGATAGATCACTATCTAAGCCTGAGGATAAGCAACCATCTGCCGTGCAGTCACTAAAAACCTGCAGACACTCAGCACAGTCCGCTGTGGCACATGGTTTCTTATCCCTGATCTACAGTATGTTCCAACTAAACAGTACTGATGGTAACAAAGAATAGATTTAATCATGGTTGGCCCACTGTCTAAATCAATCACCACAGTATTTCTTGACAACGTTACTAATGGACTACACTTTAATAAACATTCATTAGGAATGTGGTTGTAATGGCCAAGCAGGCATTGTTCAGTATTTTACCACTTTACAATATTACGGAAGTATGATTGATGTCATTATACAAAACAAACATTCCAGATGAATAATTAGCACTGCAATAATGTTTCTTGTGTTGATATATCACCCAGCTGTACAGTAAGTCCTGGTGGAGTGTTTGCCATTGGGAAATCTGCAAACTCAACCCTCCTTCAACATACAATTGCCCACCCAGGTTTAGAGATACAATTTTGGGCTTGTACTCTTGTTTTCATAATCAACAGAGCCTTGCTGTCTGCTGATTTGTACATTAGATGTCACTTCCACTTTTTAATATTATTAATTAGGCTATTAATAATTTTCTGCCCCATTGATCACCATTGGGGGCATACTAGTAGTAATGACTTTGACTTCCATGTGTTATGCTCTGTCTAATATCAGCTGTATTTTGTGATGCCACTGTGCTTTTACTGCATCTGTTAGGCTGCAAGAGGATCCTCCAGCTGGAGTTAGTGGTGCCCCATCAGAAAACAATATCATGGTATGGAACGCTGTCATTTTTGGGTAAGTTGAGTTGTTAAAAACTATGACATACATTTTAGTAATCAATTGTTTTGTAGAAGTAGTTACTGCTTGTTTTTGGACATAAAATAAGTGAGTTTTGTCTGTTACTTCCCTTTTAGGCCAGAGGGAACACCTTTTGAAGATGGTAAGTTCCCTCTAAAGCTCTTTACATCCATATAATGTATCTTTCTAACCCTGCTATCACATTAATCCAGCAAATAGTCATGATGACTTTAAGCATTGGATATTGGAAGTTAGATTAGATTTATTAGTATGGTTATGATTCGATTTTAAATGGTACTTTGAAAGTGTATCAGTGGAGAGTTTGTTTTGCCTGTAAACTTCTGATTAGGTCTCCTGCATGGATCAGATGGAGTATTTTTGCATACATTTAGATGTTTTAACAAATAACTTACTGCACTGGACTTTGTCAAAATGTCCTACAAAACCAAGAATGACACTAGTTTTCCAAGAAGGCAAACATTTGACTTGGAGTTACACTCCCTCAGTCTTCTTCAGTATCTGTGGACCATAAAAACAACTGTTTTGAATTTCACTATCAGAATCCATTTCTGATCACTAACTTGGCAGCTAAATCACAAAAATGATTTAATCTTGTTTTTCTGTGTCATATCAACAGCACCAAAACAACACAAGTCTGACAAATTGATACATGCATTTTCTAGTTGGCTAGATTACTGTAATGCACTGTTTTTTTCATGAATGTATCTCAATTCATACTATGCCAATAACTTCTTACTTTCAGGAACCTTCAAACTTACCATTGAATTCACAGAGGAATATCCAAATAAACCTCCAACAGTGCGATTTGTGTCCAAAATGTTTCATCCAAATGGTATGTACTTAATATATTGCACTAACAATTTATCGTTTATTTATCCCAGAAAAGCTTCATAATATATTCTGTATGCTCTTTTGCAGTGTATGCAGATGGCAGCATATGCTTAGATATACTTCAGAACCGTTGGAGTCCAACCTATGATGTCTCTTCAATCTTAACTTCAATACAGGTAATCTAACATTCCTTAATAAAGATAAACACATTGTGTGCCAATGCAAATTAGGATTAGTTGTAGTGACAAAGAGAAATAATATCTACTCTAATCTCTAATTAGTGAAGGGAGCTCCAAAGTTAAAATATCATCAAATAATCATCTTTGACCCGTCATGAAAACCTTTCCTTCATAGGTTAGCTGAAATTTCAAAATGATTCCTGTCCAGGATCATGTGATTTTACTGTACAGTTTTTGAGAAATTTAAATGGAGAGTCAGCTTTTATGACAGGGCAAAGAAAAGTAGAATAACTTAAAATTTTACTCACTAATTAAATGTATTAACTTATCTAAAACTTGTCATTTTTACCCGGACAAGACTTTAAAAGGGAAATCTAGTTGTCCCAAGGTCAAGCGCCTCAAAAAGTTGATGTCGAGCCCTGGCACAATTTTTATAAACAAGTCCAAGTAATTTATACACGTGATGTGATATTTGAAACCTAACCCGCTGGCATTCTTTGTTGTATATTTAAAGTCTTTACTGGATGAGCCAAACCCAAACAGTCCAGCCAACAGCCAAGCAGCCCAGCTGTACCAGGAAAACAAGCGGGAGTACGAGAAGAGGGTTTCTGCTATTGTTGAACAGAGTTGGCGCGACTGTTGACCTCTGTTATTGTTCGAGTATGAACAGTGTCCGGCCCAGAATCAAGAAACCACCGATCAAGAAAACAACTGATCTCACAGAAATAAAAATGACACATCTTAAAATCTTTCTCAGTATATTTCTCCCATAACTGTTGCTAAGTTTGTATGCTGTTGTGTTGTGGCATTCACTCCTGCCGAATGCTATTGTTGGGCAATAGCGTATGTTTGTTAAAAGTTAATGTACCTTGTTATATCTGGGTTACTTGCTACATGCCCCAACTCTTTTCTTTAAAAAAAAAAAAAAAAAGGCAATAGCCAGTCTCTCAGTTGTCACTTTTCTACCTGTTTTATTTATACATGAACTAAACTGGTCGGATGACACGGTGACAGTTAATTAGATGTGCTTGCTGTGTGGTTTGCTGTGTAGATACCGACAGTTCATATTTCCAAAAAAAACAAAACAAAGCTGTTCATGGGTGTTTCTGTTTCAGTGGCCTCACTCCTTTTGGTTTTGTTTCTTTGTCTTTTTGAAAGCCTTTTAGACGGATAGAAAATTAACCTGGCATGGGCATCTATCCCTCTAACAAGTTGTCAACTCAACAGATGCCTTTGGGGGTTAATTTTTCTGTTCTTGTAAAGCCATGCCTTTTGATTTTAAAAACGTTCTAGATATTGGTGAATATACATGTCCCTCTCCAACACAGAAACAAGACATTCAGTACCCGTTTCGGGCACTTAACTTTGTTTCATGCACAGAGTTTCATAATGCTGACATTTAGTGTGAGAACATTTCTATGCTATTTTACAATCTTACAAATCAGCCGACATAATAGGCTGATAATACTGTTTAAAACAGGATGGTGTCTGTTTTCAGATTATAAAACTTTGCACTGGTAACCCATGTAACAAACTGTACATTATCTTGTAAATAAAATAAATATACATCAGTTGTTGCTGCTCTTTTTTTTTTTTTAACTCAGTACAAACATATCAATCTGATGGTTATCAATTTTAATTTATTCAGTCATTTACAGCTGTGAAAACAAGCAGACAAGTTAACTGTACTCACATAAACCAACACATCTGACATTTAACAAAGATCACAGCTTACACTTTCCATGTGAAGATTTTCTGATTATGGATGCAGCTCGTATTTGTAGAATGACCTCCGGGTGTTAAAAAGAGCAAACGACATTGCTGGTAGAGAGATAGAGATGTGTCACTACAGTGAGACTGATATGAGCATCTAGCTACAGTTCGATGCCTCATCATGAGTCAACAATGTTCACAAACAAGCAATGAAAAGCTGCATATTCTGCCAGGTTCCGTAAATAGCCACGAAACAAAAAAGTGAATTTTGGTGACAAGTTGTCTTTTTTTCCCATTCAGAAAATAACCAGAACATCATCAGGACGTGATACCATAAAGTACTGAACACAAGCTTGTTGTGCAAAAGTGAAACAAATAAGACGTGGAATGGCATGAAACAAAAAAAGATAAAAATCACCTAAATATCCTAAAGCCCCTGCTAAAGCTAAAGTACATTTCATGGCGAAGGAATGCAGAAACCACAGGTGATCCCTGAAGGATTCTCTTTTATTAACGTGTGTTGTAAGTTTCACGTACAAGTATAAACACAGTAGTTACACTTGAGTGTGATTTGTACTGAAGTCCAAGCGGATGTCTGATGATTTTTTTTTGAATTATTAATTTTGCCCTGCATGCGAATCAGTGAGAGGCCTGAGGTTTCACGAGCTCATATCGTCCCACCTGTCCCTCCTGTAACAGTTGACCAATGAGCTGGTCTTTGTGTACTTTGCGGCTGACAACGAGGAACCGTTGCCGCCCCTGTCCGTACGACTTGCTCCGTAGGCCATATTTCTGAGATATCTGGTGGATCTGCTTGCGTTCGTCGTTGGTGAGATCGGTGGAGAAGCGGAGATCATCCTGACGGTCTGAACTGGCGTAGTTACGAATGATGTCCTCGATGTCGCGCTTGCTGAGCTGGTTTCCAGTTTTGTCCGTGTCCATGCCCAACCCCTCTCTGGAGAACTGTTCCTTCACTCTGATTGGTTCTGCGATTCCTTCCCCGTCTCGGCCCAGACCGCCTCCTTTCCAGCCCATCTTGCGGAGCAGCTGGTTTCCGATGTTGTCTTCCTTAATCTCCTGCCTCGTGGCCTCCTCGCCGGAGCGAGCCAGGATCTGGGATCGGGATATGGCGTCGTTGTGGCCCTCCTTTCTCAGGTTGGATTTGACCACCGCCTGCGTCTGCCTCAAGGTGGCTAAGGCCTCCATTGCTGCAATGTGCTTCACCATTTTCTTGGGCCCGATCCCTGCTGCTACATACTGTCCTTCCAAGTAAACTTCACACCTCCAGCGATGATCAGGCAGAACCGTGAACTTGTAATCAGCACTCACTTTGTTAAACTGAGCGGTGTCGTTAATGATGCAGATTGCATTGTCAGAGTTTTCCAGGATGACCAACTCGCTCAGATGCTTCTTTTTGCCAACCTGTTGCCCAAAGCGTGCACCAGAATCTGATTGATTATTTCCTCTGGAATATTGTGATAGCTGCTGTTGTTGTTGCGGTTGGTGGTGGTGTTGCTGCTGCTGCTGTTGGTGGTGCTGCTGCTGTTGCTGCTGTTGCTGTTGTCGTTGCGCCTGGTTCATGCGAAGTTTCCTCACCGCGTCTTCAGCCGCTGCATGCTTGGAGCTCTTTTTGGTACCCGTCGCCTGCGCCACCAGCTCATCCTGCAGGAAAACACTGCACAGCCAAGCACTGCTGTTAGGGAGCAGGTCGAACTTATAGTCTACCTTCATGCGATTGAAAGCCGCAGAATTGTTGAGTATGCAGATTGCGTCGTGAGCATTGTCCATAACCACGAACTCTGTCCAGTGCTTCCGTCTGTCTGGTTCGTATTGACCCTTGGAGCTGGGGGTCGGTTTGTCCTCTGGGTTTCGGAGTGCCGGTAAAAAGCCTGGGGTCGGGCTGTGCATCTGGCACACGACGATGTCATTGACGACAGAGTGTCTGTATTTGCGCTGCACCACACGAACCTCGACTGTTTTCAGGAAGAGTTTTACAGCCTGCTCAGAGGCCCGGTCCCGCGCTCCATTTTTACTACCGGAGTATCCGGTAGCAAGATACACACCCTGACATCTCAGTTCACAGGCGTAACCATCTGTTGGTACTTTCCTGTTCTTCGGCAGGTCAGACTGAGGAATGTCCTTCAGGTTGACATAAATGTACTCAGGATTAGTCTTGCAGGCCTGAATGCTGCGGCTCAACATGAAGTTATAGTTTGGAGACTCACTTCCGGTCATGTACATAGGGTCCCTGAAAGCAACAGCCAACGCAGATGCTACATTGGAAATCAACCTTTGCTTCTCATCTAACGTTGGCTGAGAAATAGGATGAGGCTGCGATAAAGAGCCCGACTGAGAAGTGGTGGGACTGCTCCTGCCCGGGCTGCTGTAGACTCTGCTGAAAGGTCTGCTTGATGACGGCCGGTCCTGATGACTGTACCCCAAACCCTGACGTCCCGAATCCCAGCCTCCTGATCTGCTCCCGCTCCCGTATCCATTGTATCTGTGGGGCTGAGAATAGGAATCCGAAGTTCGAGAGGAGTGGGCTTCGTACTTGGCGGAGTAGTCCTGCTGTGTTTTTGCCATGAAGTTCGAAGTGGACCCACGTCCTCCTCCATACCCCAACCCACTTGTACTACCCGAAAAAACCTCTCTGTCTCGGTCTCTATCTCTATGGGAACCCCAGGAGTCCGAACTGTACGATGGCACTCTGTCAAAAGCAGGCCTCAGGGAGGAGGAGCCCTGCGCTCTGCTGGTGCCGCTGTAGGACGAGTGTTCAGAGTCCCACTGTCTCCCACCGTGCGACTCGCTCCTCCTGCGCTCCTTATCGTTCTCCTTCTCATCTGTGGCAGTTCCTTCGCTGCTTCCACCACTGACAAAGTGCACGGGCTCGAACCGAGGTCTGGAACCAAATTTTGACACAGGCATTTTCCTCATGGGCTCGTCTCCTGCAGTAACATGACACAGGTGAACAGTTAGAAAAAAGCTTGTCTGGCTGGACTTGAATGAATAAATTATTATCTAAGATGGGAACAACAGGATTAATGTGATAAAAGTCCCATGAAACTGGTTTGTAAGTGTATGTGTGATTTCATTCATTTCTTCAAACAGGATGTTGTGGCAGCACTGAATGATCAAGTTTCTGAAGTAGGCAGGTCAAAGATTGTAAAATGGGCACCGATAGTAATGTGTAAACAGCCATCCCACTAGAGGTGCACAAGTGTCAGGCTATACTGCTACTCTTTAAAAGACAAGTCTGGTGAAAGTCTGTATTTTTCTTATTGGCAGTAGCCTAAATCCCATGAAAAACCCAACAATTAATTGATCCTACTAACAAATATAAGCCAAAACCTGATATATCTAATTCCTCTGTGCCTCCATTGTTGTCCAAAAACTGCTATAAAACACATAAATGATCCACACGGTTGCACTGGGTGACATGTTCCTTCATAACGATGAACATGGGCACTGTAGTTTATTTAGAGTCAATCCCAGATACACCGTCCTGCTGCCTTAAATACTCAGTAGTGCACTAAATCTGCAGTTGAAAATAGTCCCCAACAAATGCACCATTTACTCCTTTTTACATTAGTTACATTTGCCAAAAACAACAATGTGTAACTGTTTAAGGAAAGTTTATATTTGTGGCTCGTTTATAAAGATTTACATCCTCAGTAGGAATGAATGGGTTTGGCCTGAGAGCCAGGAAGTATAGAGAGACAGACAAAACACACTGGTGGTAAAATATAGAATATTATCAGCCTTATTCTTTAACATTGGAGAGAGCTGCAATGTTGCTGCAACCTGAAACCTCCTGAAACACCTCTGACTCATGTTACTGCTGCTGCTCACGAACCTGGGAAACCTTCAAGTTTAATATGTTAGGATTACCCCAAAATCAGAAAATCAGCCTGTTGCTCAAATACTGAACTTTGCCTATGTCCAAGAGTAGTTCTGAAAAATATGATATCAAATATTTTGGGGGCATATTTGGATAATGAAACACAAACAACAGTATATAAAACATGGAGACTGTACACAACCCAAATCAACACTCACTGCCATCAGAAGAAGTAGGTCTCTTTTTTGCTTCAGAACTAGGACTTGGGTCAAAGGAGGGCATTTCGCCAGTGTCAGTCCCTTCTGCCATCACCAGCACCGTCCGAATCAAATCCAGGCCATACCTGTTTATTGAGGTCAAAAGCGTGAGTTAGACATCACACATGAATGGATGAAATACACAAACACAACATCTGGACACAGAGTTAATACTGCCTATAGAGGCTCAAAACATTCCCTGGAAAACAAACATCACCTGCCAGCAGCAGGCAGTGACTTAAACACAAACTATTTGCCTGGAAAAAAGCATTATATTGCACAGCTAAAGTTTAGTGTATGAAGTTAAAAAGGGGGGGGAAACAGCTGCATTTCGTACCAACACAAGGCCCTGGCAGAGTGACGCAGTAGGCCGACAGGGTGCATCTCTCACAAGCAAACATGTTTAAAAACTTAAATTGATCAACATTTAAATGTGCGACTAGTTAGCTGTGTCGTATTCTTACCTTAAGGTGTAGCCTGTGGTCCGATTATATCTCTGTCCTTCAGCTGAGTAAGAAACAGTGCATTTATTGTTATGATTATCGTGCTAGCCTCTTTTAGCTAGCTAGCTAACGGCAACCCGGTGGGGAGTGCTAGCATTTGCCAGCTAGCTGCTGCTAGCCTCTAGCTAACTCAGCTCCTCTCCAGCATCACCAGCCTCCTCATTTAGTTTTATATCAGACTCAGCTCGTCTTTAAAGGAAATCGACTTGTAAGTTTGTATCCTCTAAGTCTAATATCCGAGACGGGTGGTATAAAATGCTGCGCAAAAACTCCAGGGAAGCTACAGACAACCATTCAACTAACTAGCATGAAGCATCCATTTTCTGGTCCAGCTACAGTAAAAATCATGGCGTCTGTCACCGCACTGACCCACAATGCATTGCGAGTTCACGCACAGTGGGGCACAGTCGTGGGCATAGTGGGCTGCTATCACTTCACGTCAGTATCCCCACTCTTGTATTTTTTGGCAACAAGTCTGTAATTTTATTTCCCAATATATTGACAATGCTTTTTATCTTTCTCATGAAAATGTATTGTATTCTACCAAAGCAAATCAATACTATATCATCAATCTGATTTTACTACTTGCATAGTATCATATTCATAAATCAAACATTTCTCCCAAAACAAAAAAAACAATTAAAACCTTGAACCTATGTACCCTGTATAACATTTCTGTAAACAAATGATTTCTGTCTGTAATTTGATCCCCTGGCATTTTCTGTTTTGTTTATGTATGTTTTGTATGTGAATTCTATTGTATTTGAATGCTGTTTGTTAATAAAGAGAGAGAGATTTAAAAAAAAAAGAGAGCATACATTATACAACTAGCATTTTGTGAAGCCCATAGTCACTGTACCTACCTTAGTTTGCATGTAACAGTGGGGGGAAAAAATCAAACCTTTCTTTCCTGTTTTTAAGAATGAACTCAATGAACATGTGGATGGCATAAAATATCCAAATAACTCTAAAGCCAGGAGGACTGTGCTATTTGTTGGGGAGTAGGCTTAACTAGTTACATGTAACTAAATTACTGTAACTAATTACAAAATAAATGTAACTGTAATCAGTTACAGTTAGCCTACTGAGAAAAATATGTAATTAAATTAGTTATTAATCAAAATATTGGGGATTACAAAGGAGTTACAAACACTGTATTCACAATATTGTACACACACACACACTTAGACTGTGTGTGCATTACCTTTCATTTGCAAAGTAACTAGTAACTATGGCTGTCAAATAAAAGTAAAGAGTAAGAGTAAAATGAGCAACATTTCCCTCTGAAGTACAAAGTTGCAATGCCTCAATAAAGTACATGTACTTTAAAATTGTACTTAAGTGCAGTACTTGAGGAGATGTAGTTTATTAGATTACCCCGTCCGCTATCATAAACTAACATTATAATTTTTTTGTCCTGTGTTTTGTCTCCATCATGTATAGTCTAATAATAAGCCAAGGAATATTATAGGTGTGTTTTTATTGCACTATGCACCCCAGGCTTAGAATCATTCAGATGCCACATTAAAAAATGTTTAATGTGGAATGTAATCGTCGAGTTTTTCTCTTTCATGTCCCTCGGGTCCTATTTTATTTATTTATTTTATCTATTTTTTATTTATTGTGCTATATGCAAATGCTGTAGATAAAGTGTTTATGTGCCTCTAGGCCAGGTTTCTCTTGTAAAAGAAATAATGTATCTCAGGAGACTTACTGGTTAAATAAAGTTTAAATACATAAATAAAATAAATAGTTCACAATTTAATACAGTAAGTGCTGATTACAGTTCATATCAGACATTATCCAAAAAAGTAATTAACATTACCACAAGCTTCCAACACTGTAAATAAAAGACAAAATGTAATATGTTTGGATCATATTTTTTTTTATTGAAAATGTACATCAATGGAATCAAACTAAAGTAAGATATTTAATTATTTGTAGTGTGGGAAAATCTGTGACTACAAGAGGTGATGACTGATACTAGAAAAGATGTATGGCATTTTCTGACACCAAAATGTTACTTTACACTCAGAGTCACGTCCAAAGGTCATAGGTAATAAACAACAAGTCTCCACTTCAATACACAAAATATATCCTTATAAATTATACAAATGCATGAGTATCTTTTTTTAATACCTCTATCTGGGATTCAGTTCAACTCCATCTTATACTAATATTTGGCAAAAAAGGGAGCTGAAATCATAGGACAGAGCAAATATACATGAATAATATGCACCATTTGAAGAAAACAACAATGAAGTTGAAACAGACTGCAAAACTGAATTATTAGGGGATAAAAACAAGCAGGTCAAAGATCACAGCGGTAATGAAATTAAAAAGATTCATGCAAAAAAAAAAAAAAAATAGAATAGGCTGGTGAATATTAAAGCACAATGTGTAATAAAAGGCCATTGCATGTGACCTCCATGGTATTCAACAGTGACATGTAAACATGGGCACCATCATACGAAGTGCTAAGTAGAAATATTGCTTTGGCTTTTGCATGAGTATGATGACTCTTAAATTTAACTTTAATGTTCAGAAAACCTGGAAGCAGGAGATTTTCATTTCCAACTGAACTTCAGGAAAACAACATGATTTACTCGTTATATTCGTGACACATTATACATAGTGCATTAAGTGCTTCTGTCCGTCATGAGTTTGTTTTTAATCAGCAAGCTTTTGTCTTAATGTGCACTTTGTATTCACAGGGTTCGTACAGCTCGAGAGTAAAATTCAAGCACTTTCAAGGTACTTATACCAAAAATGTCTCTCAAAGCCTTTATAATCACATCTAAATCGTTATTATAAATGCAATTGCGAAAAATAAAGTTTACAGAATTCCAGGAGACAACAAACAAATACGACAACGGGATCGTTTCATTTAAAATATTAAAGACCCCCCTCTGGTGAAAAACAAGTTTTTAACCATGTTAACTATATGGTGTTTTTTTATTTGCTATAATACATATCATGAGTGAAATGAGCAGTCAGCACCATGGCTGAGAAGTAGAAACTGCAGTGCGCCAACAACAGTCTCAAAAATCCAGATTCAGACAGCCAGGTTTTATGACATCATATGTCCAAAGAACCAATCAAGTCAACTTGTGGCTGGGGCATTCCATAGCGTAACTATGGCAGCGGTGGTGGGCGGGGCTTGAGGCC
>JAOVVB010017885.1:0-16315 GCA_028570985.1 Heterobranchus longifilis | reverse complement strand
GTAAATGAAAGCACATCACAGAGATTGAGTGTCTCTATGAGAAGCTAGCAAAGAGGCCACACAGCAGCTCCAGAGCCAAGACGCTGCCATGCAGGACGACCTCTCAAAGGCCCTCACCGAACAACAGCAGATCTGGGACGCCAGAGAGAAGCAGGCGGTTGAGGAAAAGACTGAACTGGAGGACATTTGTCTCATGGTGAAACAGAAAAGCAGAGACTTATTTTCCCATAAGAACACCAGAGGCAGAGAGTCCCAGTTACAGAAGCTGAAACTGAAACTGCGCAGCAGGAGGCAGCAGAAGAGAAGAAGGGCCTCCTTAGCTGGATGCACAAGACAGAGCGGTGCAGGCCTTTGGTCTTAACCCCCCCCCCATCCAAAGACATCAGTCTTCGGTCTTACAGACACAGACACCCGACAGATGACAGCTGAGGAGCGAGCGTCTATCCCCGCTGACGGCAGTGAAAAACACGGGGAGACGTCAACTCCACAGTGCCAGGTGCAGACACCTCGGTGCTACTGTGCTCAAACTAAGCAAGAATGACATAATAAACAACGGCATGTGATATAAAATATTGTCGTTACGTCTCTTTTACAATGGTGGCCTATGGAAAAAAATGCAGGGGTATTTTTTGTTGCAGTACCGCGAGTGACCACTGGGAGAAAAGACTGCTGCGAGGCTGAGCGGTGGTGCCATATGCAGGTTTTATTATACATCCGTGGTTCTGAGATTGCTGACAGGTCCGCCCGCAGAGGCTGTCACTGAAAATGTGAGGGATTGTCTCTAAAGTAGAAGAGGATACAGTGCACGACTATTCAGACATCAGCGAGACGTCATCTGACTTCTGCTCTGTCAGGTCTCCGTTTGTGAATGTCTCACTGCTCTGCAGAGGAGATCTGTTTTTCTCCGTTAAACATTGAATTCAACGAGGGATCCCATGTTTTCTGAATGATAAGTTCAAACAAAGGGAACTCTGTGTGTGTTGGTAATTGGACACCAATTTGCTTATTTTTTAATGGTTTCACACTTGAGTGAAATGTTGTCACGGAGGTCCAAAGTAAAGATGTTTTTCCTTCATCCTTGACAAAAAGTCTGAGACAGAAAAAAAAGAGGAGGCTTTTGTTCTCTTTTATCCATTATCTGTACAGATGTACTCAGACAGAGACACGTTTCGGAGAGTCTGTGGAGCTGTTATCCATCTTGACGAGACCTGGATTAGAGCTGAGTAGTTCAGCAAGGTCGATATGCATTAAAGACGGTGACTGTTCTCATCAAACATTGTTCTTTTCCTGCAGACAACAGAGATAACGTGACACAATAAACCTGCCAATAAAACTGCCTTACGTCATGCAAATTAGTATTATTATTTTTAATAGTCTTCCATGTAGACCACAGATCCCAGCCTCTGCGTTTGCCAATATGCAAAGAGTGACCTAATTTCCTGCAATTTATTGCGGTGGCATGAATGTCAGAGGTGCAGCTCTGATGCCTGATAACACGTCCATGCTTATTACATGCTTCAATTTTTAATAATGGGATGCATCATACATAAGGGTGTAGTGATGGAGCCTGGTGGAGTACAGGCGACTCTGAACAGCATCATGTAGTTGTCTGTAATATCCTCTTCTGCATTTCTTGATGATTTTGCACAGAAGGAAACGACAGACGATCACAGAAGTAATGGAACACACTCACCTTCCCTGTTACTTAAATCAGACGTCTTTTGAGAATAATTTGGAGAATGTCTCTGTAAATGCTGTGTGTGGCATCAGGCTTATTTAAAGTACAAAGTGCATCACAAAAACATAATGCAAATTAAATATGAATCAATTAATGATTGAATAAAACAAGCTGTAGTCTTTTTTTTTAGGATTTTTCACACTGAATGACTTATTTCCAAGAAACTTAAAAACACATCTCTGATAAACACCAGATTTAAAGTGGTGCTTTTGCAGGATTCTTTGTGGAGAAACTCAGTTTTATGGATCTGTCGATTAAATCAACTAATCGATTAGTGGACTAAGGATTTCTTTAGTCAAGGACAGATACTAATGTGCCTGTTTGTGTATTTTGGACTGTAACGTTACGTTACGAGACTGAGAGAGATTGGTTATATACTATATATGTAAATGTTGATATTTAAATATTCAGTGAAGTGTTTATGGAGAATCTTTTACATTTTCAGATTGTGCATCGTACTCTGGCGGCCATGTTGGGATCTTTGGCAGCTTTAGCTGCTCTGGCTGTCATTGGTGACGTAAGTCTCTTTTTACTCTTCTGTTTTACTGAGCTACTAAATAAATAAATACTTAACTTCTCCAGTCACTTTATGAGTTGGCAATCTGCCAGCAATTTTATTCAGTCTTATTCAGTAATCAATGATGGAAAAATGGAAAACTTGGACAAGAAGAAACTCTGTCAGTATTTCTCACAGTTACTGATCGGTGCATGCAGATTTTTGGGTTATTTTAAGAATCAGTAGGCTGGGGGGGATTTTTTTCTTTTAGCTTATGTTACTTTTTTGGACAATGCACATTTATTTCTTTTTTATTTACATTGCATTTTACAATATGTTCTTCTTATTCTTCTTATTGTGCAAATGAAACTCTAAAAGTGTTTTCATTTGTTAGTTAACATTTCTTGGTGCAAGCTATTATTTTATTTTATTTTATTTATTTTTTTTACATTTTATTTTATTTATTTTTATTTTTATTTTTATTTTTATTTTTATTTTTATTTTTATTTTTATTTTTATTTTACAAATTATGCTGTTAAAAAGTGGTGGGGACATGTCCCAGCATCCCCAGCGTAAATTACACCTATGCGAGCGATGGCTGGATCCAGGTTTTATTATACATCCTTCATATACAGCCGACATCTTTCTGGAGTTTCCCAATCCAGAGATTCAACATGGCTGCCATGTCAATTTAGCCAGTTAGACTTCAGTTTTGTTAACAGAGTAATTTATAGTTTGGGTTGTTTATCAGACCTCTGCATTCACATATATGAAAAGTTTCTATTTCCCAATAATAAATTCACAGCAAAGTTTTTAAGTAAGAAAATGGCCGACTGGAAAGAAGCTGATAATTAGTGTCTTGGAAAAACTTTAACAGCATTCATATTCATAATCTACTGCAAAAACATATTCTGGAAAAGTGAAATATCACAACTTGGAAAATCGTTTCCAAAGTTCCAGCGTACGCAGGAAAAGCACAAGTGTAATTAATAACATTAATTACGGGTCGCGGCTCCCTGGGCAGAGCCGTCGTTAGATTTATAAGCTCCACCTGCGCTTCTCCTGCTGTAACAAGTCAAAATGTTGACCTCCAGCTCCCAGAGGCAGGATCTGGGCCAGGGAGGAGTTATAGCAGCACTCAAATACAGTTTCAGATACATTTGTTTTAACTTGCCAGGAAGTTTAGTACAGTACTGAAAAGAAGTTCGCCTGATGTCAACTAGGGATTAATGTGCCTGACACTAATTTATTGACTCTTTTTCTTCGCAGAACTGAATAAATCCCTGAGAAATCTAATTATTTCCCGTGTCTCTCCCACAGCGGCCCAGTCTGGTTACTGTGGTCGAGTGGATCGACTACGAGACGCTGGCTCTTCTGTTTGGCATGGTGAGATGTTTTTTTCATATGTTAATTTACTCAACAACCCCCCCCCCCCCCCCTAAAAAAAAAAATCTTTTTATTCAGTATTCCTGGAAGATTTTCCTTCACTATCTGACATCTTATCTTCACTTTCTGCACTTTCTATCAGTCAGCTACTGACAGTGAAATCTGTTTCTGCGGAACGGACAATATAAAATCTGGTCTCCATGGAAACAAACATGTGCTGTCAGGTTTGGTATTAAACTGAAGATATTCTGTGAAGGTCAGAAAACCAGACAGAATTTTATTCAAACCATTCTTCTTTTTTTTTTTCAGACACATAACTTTATCACATCTATAACAAAAATATTCAGCTCATTATTCACATGAAAGATAATTCTGCCAGATCAGTGATATCTAAATTCCATATTGATGCGTGACCACAGATGGCAGCTTCCTTTGGACGACTTCCACAGTTCAACAGCTGCCGCGGAAAATTTCATCTCGTTCTGTGAAACGCAGCAGAGGCAGTTTCTGAAAATATTACAAACCTACAGGCAACACATTTCAAAGATACCGTGGATTTATATATTTATATGTGCTACAATGCACTTTATGCAAAACAATAGACACTTTTCACAGCCGCATTCAATTTAGAGCCGGTGTTTATGTCCATATTAGGGACGGGCATTTTAAGTACTTGCATTAAATTTCATTTCATTTTCATTTCATTTTTCTTTATTTCGAACATATTAAAAATAAATAAATATATATATATTAAACAAAAACAATCAAATGTGAAACATATGAGAAAAAAACAACAACAGCAAAACAAGTCATAAACAATATTTTAAACATATTGTGTTCGAAAAGGAGGAAGCAAAAGCTTATTTATTCCTGCCGCTTATTCAACTATATATTAATGTTATTTTATATAAATTTAATAATTATAATCACCTATATACATGTGTACACCAATTATTTACATTTATATATTTATACCTTTACCACGCCATAAAAAAACAAATCACTGGATTACTGCTATACTGATGAAAACGTCATGAATATAAGTCATTAATTCTCAATACAAGAGCACAGCACAGACGATCAGGCTGGTTAAACACTGGTTTAACAACATCATAAAAACTGCCATCAAACATGATATGAAAAATACAATTTATGAATGATATTACTATAAATGTATCAGACTTGTGTTGTCTTCGCCTACCCTGCCGATGATGATGGCTGGCATGTTAGAGGCCTGTAAGAAGGTAACGACGGGCATGGGAGTGACCGGAGACAGCAGGAGGACCAGCAGGGCAAAATACACGACCAGGAACAGGAGACCTGAGAGACACGACACAAACTCTGGTGCTGATCTGAGGGCCAACGTCAAAGGATTCCTTTTACACTTTGAGTTTCTCTGGCTTTTGGTTCACTTTTATTTCTCAGTATAAAGATTTATACAGAGCTGGGTGGGTTGACAGTTTAGACTAGCAAAACACTATTTATTACACACATTTTGGAGTTATCATTCTAGAAATAAACTTTTTAAATAGCGAGTTGACTGGTGGTCTGTGCTACAGAAGTAAAAACAACATATTTGATCATTTAGCAAATATTAACTGCATGCAAAATAGTTGTTGCACTGCTACAGGTCACAGAATCTGATGGATCCCTGAATATGATGTAAAAGCTGGTTTGTAGCTGGGGAGGGGGGGGTGCATATGAAGCAGGGGTCTTCTGCCAGGAAATTGTGAGCTTAACTGCTGCTTCATTTCCTGTTTTCTGGTGGATTTTTATGCACAAATGTGTGCCTTTTCTGCATTGATTTATAGTGGAAATGTCTTTATTTATGTCAAAATAAAAGTCCTCTGCTACTTTTATGTTGAGTGTGCATGCAGTCGTACCTCTGCTGGTTCTTCCTCCGTAGTGCTGAATGAGGAAGCCGATGACGACAGTCTGCAGCATGAGGAACAGAGCTTCGCCCCAGGCACTGAGGAAACATTCGCCACATGTTACTCAATTATTTACTCAACTCATGACACAGGACAGCTTCGTCTAAATAAACACACAGTGCAGTTATAGTGATTACAAAAGGAGAATTGTGTATTTGTCGAAGTAAATATGACCCGACCTGAAAGGGAAACTGTTGGCGATACTGTAGGCCATCGTTCCTGTGATGGCGAGCAGCTCCAGCAGCACAGTCTGGAAGCTCAGACCCTCAGCGCTCTTTGCTCCCATCAGCTTGAAGATCTGAGGCAGCTTCACTGTGAGCACGGCGGGAGGAGATTCAATGGAGACAGAGCAGGGATAGAAAATGAATCTAAATGTACTAAAACTAAATCAGGTGTTTCAAATGAACACAGTTCTGAAGAGAAGCGGAGGTGAGGTGTTTTACCCATCACTGATCCCAGGATGATGCCGATACCCAGGCCTTTGCTCAGCACAATCTTCAGACATGGTACTGGAACAAAATATTTAAAAAAATGTTTAACTGGCTGTTATAGATTACATCAAAGTACACAGGCACACACTGCAGAGAGCAGTGAAACACATCTTTATTTGGTACTTATACTGCAGCAAATCACTGATACTTTCTGAATTCCCTACTTTGTATGTGGCACTCAGGTCCATGCCCATTGGTTCCTACTGAATACATTAATATGTAAAAAGATTATATATTGTAAATATATAATTTAATTTAAGAAAAGACTCATTTTCTAAAACAGCCGGACACGTCTCAAACAGGTGGATATAGTAGCTACGATGTTGGGGACTATTTTCAGCAGAGGATTAATCCACATATGGTGTTCTAGTGAATGTTTGTGGCAGCAGAAGTGTGTGCACCAAAATAAAATACAACAGTGCAACAATGCAGACTGATTTTCAGGAATCTGAGTCATAAAGGTGGCTTAAATAAGTCTGACTTCAGTATTCAACCTGTGTGTTTTTAAATGCACTGCAATTACAGCAAAAAATAATAATAAAACTGAGCTAAGGTAGCAGCAGAGTTAATCTCTTCTGGCTTCAGACAGTCTGCCATGTTGTGACGTTTCCAGTGGACATAAACAATGCATGCATAAAGGTTTCGATATAAACATATAAGGAAATAATAATGTTTATGAAGGTATTTTGTTGCTTACATTAATGCCTCTCAAATGCATTTAAATTACATTTTGAATTTGGCATTCATACAAATAACACCAACAGACGCACCGAAAGCACAAGCAGTCTCCTGTTTGTTTTTTTTAACCTAAAGTTGAATCTACATATGCAAATATACAGCTTGTTTATGACGTTACGCATTGTGAAATAATCTCCCGAGAGCCTTTTCGGCCACTGAGCTCAAACTCACCGTCCAGGAAGTTGAAATTGAGGAAGAACTCGTCGTAACATGATTCTGGCATAAAATATGTCAACAAAAGCCCTTTAAAAGGATCCATAAAGGACGTCCCTTCAACCAAAACAGTCTCCTCCGCCATTGTGGAGATTTGTGTGACGTTGCTGTACAATGTGTAACAGACAAAAAGGTCCCACTAGTTACCATGATAATACAAAGGTTCCGCTGGTTAAACTAGCAGTGTTGGGAATATTACGTTATGGGAATGTGTTATAAATGTAATCAGTAGTGTAACTATTTTAATTACTTCATCAAAGTAATGTAATTTATTATATTTGATTACTTTTTGGATTACTATTCTAATAAACACAATAAAACTCAAAAGTCCTGAAAACATGTAGTTGTCCGGAAATATGACAAAAGAAGATATTCCTGCACTGAGAAAAGATGCAAAGCAACTGAATGAATGTTATATTCTACATAAGCTAACGTAATGTAATTTAAAAAAAATTAATTATCCTTATAGTTACATGTAACTAGTTACTCCTAACACTGAGAACTAGCTAGTATAATGCTATGACGACGACGACTACTACTACTACTACTACTACTACTACTAATATAATAATAATAATAATAATAATAATAATAATAATAATAATAATAGGTTATTATGGCTCCCGCATGACCCAAGATAATGCCTTGGATGGTATGGAATAATATGTATTAGAATAAATGAAAATGCCTATTTTTCAGGCAGCCATTGAGAATGTGTGAAACTGTGTCAGTGTGAAGCAGCAGGGTGTTTCTGTTAAACAAGACGGATAAAACAGTATTTGATATCATTCAATCTATTTAATGTCACAAAGTGCAGACATTGGCAAGTGCAGTTATGAAAGAAAGATACAGTGACCAACACAAAAATAAAGTCATCCAAAAATTTGAATCCATTATATTTCATCAATTTGAAGTAGTGAGGTGATCCATGTTCTTATTCAACCACCAACATGTCTGAAGTCAGAAACACATTCCTACATGATTCTGTCTTACATCTGTGCTGGCCTGATTTTAAGGACCGTGTTTCCATCCAGGCAGCCAAACAGAGGGATTAGACTGTGTTTGAAGGTATCAGAGAAAGTATAAATGTGAACCCTTCGATCAACATCATAAAAAGACACCTGCCCCTCCCCAACGTCCACATACACCCCGATGAGTCGGGGCACAGCCGCCCTCTGCAGCTTAGTGGGCTCGTCGCTACAGGCCCACAGACTGGGGCCCTTCCACAGGACCCAGAATCCTCTTCTGGGGGACATGGTGGACCTTTGTTTCCTGGGAGCAGACTCTGACATCACACCGACTCTCCAGCTGCCATTAGGGGACACCTCCACCTCCCAGTAGTGTCTCCCCGCAGTGATGATGGTGTCGCCCAGAACACAGGGCCACTCAGCAAAACGTTGGCTGTTGTTTGAGAGAGCAGCGGGGCGCACTGCGGCCTCCTGGACCTGCAGGCGGTCTGAGGACACAACCAGCCAGGAATGACTGCTGCTGACGTCCAGCTGGACACACACTGGGATTCAAGTACACATGTAGTGTTAGTAGTAACAGTGCTGTTTGCAGCAAACAGCAGCATTCAATTGTATTATTTTCTGTTTTGTAGACCACTCATAATTTATAAATGAAGATTACCTGAGGCACTATGAATCCACTTCCACACTGAAAAACAATAAAATATTATATCTTAAGGATGCACAATTTTTCTTGTGTTCCACTACTGGTCTATGACTTATTTTGCACATTTTGCATAATGTTTGTGACATTATAGTAGGTTACAGTATATGTTTGTATTTAAGCATTTAAAGGTCCCATATTATAAAAACTGAGATTTCCATGTCTCTTTTGATTATAAAGCAGGTGTAGGTGCTATGTAATACGATGAAAGTATCAAAATGTGCAATCCACAAAGAAATGCACACAGTCTGAATTAACAAACTGTGCCTTTAAATGAGTCGTCAGGACTTCTGTAAGGTTGTGATGTCACAACTATACTATATAGAGGTAGAAAGTGCAGCTACAGTGCTGTTACAGTCATTCCCCGGCTGCAATGATGGTGCAGAGACGCCGAGAGCGCAGATGTGGAAGACCTGGAAACACTGACCAATCAGAGGAGACTGAAATGGAACGGAAATCTATCACACTAACAGCTGATGATTGAAAGGATATTATGTGATCATATATTACAGTTACAGTAGAAATCAGGGCTGAACAAAGAGGAACTCAAACCTATTTCAAGGATTTTTGAAAGCAAAGGCAGCAGCTGAGGCACCTGAGTTAGGGATGTATCTGGGGCTTCCGGTTCCTGTCCTCCAGGCCTTTTGTTTGGTCGGCAGCCATCGCATGGATACGGCCTCCTGCAGGGTTCATCAGTATGAACACACTCAAACAATGCTGTCTGCTCGTGTTATTAAAGAAACATGGTCAAATGTCTCTCTGCATTTATGAAAAAAAACACACAGACACACACACACACCTCAGTATCCTCTGATAACAGAGACCAAGCCACAAACTCCAGCAGTGGAAGAATGGCGGCCATCCTCGACTCCTTTGGTCCTCTGGGATACAGCAGCGTCTTCAGTTCCTCATCAGACACACTGTTAGCCTAACACACACACACACACACACACACACACACACACACACACACACACACACACACACACACACACACACACACACACAGACAGAGTGTTTTCAGGACTGAGCTTTGGTTTGAGAGAATTTGATTTCCATTTGTCTCTCTCACACGCATGCACGCACACACACACACACCTCTTTGATACTCCTCAGCTCCACTGCCCACTGCTGAAGCTTTTCATTGTGTTTGTCCAGCTCTGTCTTCTCTTTCTGTCCTGGGTTATCTCTTCTTCTTGTCTTCCCATCTATTGGCTTGGTTTCTTTTTTAACCTGCAGGGAAGAGAATGAATGGAGAGCCACAGAGTCACTATACTGTATAACAATGACTGACAGCCACAAGGAGAAAGAGGCCTCAGTATTTACTCTTCACAGTTCAGTCACAGCACACAGCCGCTTTGTGTTAAAGTACTAAGTTAATCCACGTATTTTGGAAACAGCAGAGGGGAAGTAATTTGGAGGCAGTATGCTGAATGTCAGTAAGTAAAGATGACGGCCACAAGCCGACTTACTACAGACAATGCAAGTTTCAATACATTTAAAACCCCTTTGCAAATGCTCTATGATGTAGGAAACACATTACAGTAAACATGCTTGATAAACCTAATGGACACACACAATACACATTGTAGAGAAATGCTTACAAAATAGAAAAAAACAGGTAAATGCAGGTGAGAGGAAGTCCAATAGAATTGAGAAAACAGGGTTAATAACCATGTGTAGTTGCAGCTCCTTGGCCCACTGCAGGATCAGACTCCTGCTGCTCTGCAGACTGTCTGGCTCCCTGCTTCTCTCCTCTGCTACACACTTCTTATCGCCACACTTCACCTACATCAAGTCAAGATGGAAATATATGTTTCATCATCTCAATGTTAAATGTTCTGAAATTGTGAATGTATTGCTGCATGCTTTGCCAGACAGGATCTAGAAATTAGTGTTTTTTTTAAATTTTAAGTCAACCACCACCATTAGTGTGCATGCTATTTTATGATCTGTAAATTTGGACCATACATTTACATATATGCATCCATCCATCTACTTTTGAGCAGTCATATATCAGGGATATGACATCTGACATATGGACCAGTATGGAGGCCAGCAATAATCATGTTCATCCAAAATATAAATAACAAAAAAAAAAAAGGATTGCATTTATTGTTGCTCTAGTAAAATGTAGTTTTACTAGAGTTTCATAATGAAACCCCCCTGAAAAAGTTATTTTTTTGTAAGCAACCATTGCAAAAAAAAAAAAAACTTTACTAGAATAACATTATAACACAAGAAAATAGTCTTCAGGGGGAGTGAATGTTTTCCAGTGGGATCTGTTGCGTACCTGGCTGATGTTGTTGACCTCCTCTGCCAGTTTCTGAAGAAGCTGTAGGCACTCTGTCAGAGTCTGCATCGACTCTAGACTGGGCTGAAAAGAAAGAAAAGATGTGTCCGTTCAGTGTCTTTCTTTCCACTCTCACGTTCTTCCAAACATCTACACATTGTTACCTTTGTTGCAGGGAGACTGCTACGCACAGGACAGCTGTCTGATGATTCTTCTAAATCCTTGGAGCAGAATCAAAAGATTTTCAGTGACAAGGCTTTAATGTATTCACCAATCTTGGTGTCATCATGTCATAAGATGTTAGTTCACCTGCAGTTCACTGAGGGAGGGTTTATTCCATGGTGCCGAGCTGGAAGCGCAGAGTCTCTCTTGGGCTTTACGCTGTAGAAAATAATACAACATTTGATGAATACAGATCCATCCACAGATATACAGAGTGGACACCATAAAAGCATCAAATGCACATGACCTGCTTCTTGTTGAGTGTGGGTTTAGCCCGGGTCTCTGCAGGCGTTGGTGTATTTGCCGCCATCCTCCATCCAGAGTCTGTGCAGCAGACATGCAACAATATTAAACAGATGCCAGCATAATAAATGTTGACCTTTATGGCAATAAGGAAAACATGCAAGTCTGTCTGTATAAGTGAAAAGTCAGTAGGATTCTTCAGACAATGAATGTCTACACTGATTTCTTTTTTTGGACCTGTATCTGCAGAAATTACACAAATTTGTGTAGCACGTTATGTGGCCAAGTCTAATGTTAGAACACAGTACAGTTTACATGCACATTATAAATCGGTCTGATTTCTCAGAAACCTCTGGAGTTTGAACAATATAGGACGCTCTTCTCCAACTTGTATGGACTTTAAGGAGTTTAAGTAGAATATCATCAGACCAATCAGACTCTTTTTTTAAAGTATATCTCAGTTACACTTCCATTCTCCAGATCACAAATTCATATTGATGTGAAACAAAACCAAAAGTCTTTTTGGACTTGAATATAAATCTAACTGCTTTCAGGTAAAGTGTATACACAACAAAAATGAACAAAATCAAACCAGCCATTCCTAATTTATGGATCAAGAGCTTTCTGTAAACTATAAATACAGTGAAATGTGATCTGATGATCAACTTACTTACTGCCCGTCCGATACGTGTCCCTTGTTTTGTCCCTTGTTTATCTGGAGCAGTAACATGATCACATCATTCCTGTCTGAACTTGAGACTTTGGCCTTATAACCAGGACATATTTTATTACTGTCACAACCCACTTTAACAACTAAATGTCTACAGTAAATTACAGCTATATTGACTTACTGCCTCCCACAATATGAATGTGGAGAAACAAAAGAACTGTTACAGACTTACAGCACTTATTTCTCGACAATCATTTTATGTAGACAGTGCTGGCAAAGAAATGTGAATGTTTTACAACCTGAGGAGTCATTTACAATCTACAATCACACACACACACACACACACACACACACACATACATACACTTTTGTGTTTTAAGGCTGATTTGTAAATATAATAGATAAATGAATAATAATAGAGGAAATATACATTTGACTGCCTTAAAGCAAAGTAAAAAATTATGTAAAATATGGAGATCATATTGACAAAGCAGTGGAAAGTGAGAGGTTATAAGGTATCTGGGACATGATTTGGTCTTTTGCTGGATTATGGTGCGCGCTCCACCCTCAGGTCAGCAGAATGCAGTGAATGACTAACACAGAGAACAGCACACAGCTGAACAATCTCAGGTAAAAACTTAAGAAGAAATTATAAAACAATAATTTGGTTGCCTCCCTGCAGTAACTCTGCAGGGGGGTTCTGGGTTGTGGTGTGGTGGTTGTGTGAAAAGTCACTATATGTACATCAAGATCTCTTTTTGGCCAAACATGCTGCGACACTATTTGTCCAACAAAAGAGAAGAACATTAATAATATTGAGGATAATCATATCAAGATCTGCTTATGTTGTTTGGTTATGAAAGACTGAATAAGCTTTAGCGAAACCTTTATGACCCCAGGTTGAAACATCTAAACAATTATGATCCAGATTACAAGTTTAGAAAAAATACTCAAATACAACCATAAACAGTGGTAAACTGTAACTTTTTTAGTGTCTGCATGCAGTCTGCAGCTTTTAGGTGTCACAAGTTCACCCTGATGTTTTCAGAATCAGAATCAGAATCAGATTTATTGCCAAGTAGTTTTTACATACAAGGAATTTGTCTTGATGATATGGTACATAACAAGAAACAACATAAAAACAAAGAATAAACAAACAAATAAAAACAATAAGAAAAGAAAAGAGCATAATGTACAAGTGAAAAAGAAAGCTCCAAAGACATGTGGCGTGATTAACTCTAAGTATAAATAATATTACAGTAGGTATATGTAAACAGTACGTTCTGTATGAGAGCTGCATAATTTAGAGAATATATGCAGGGAATATTGACAGGGATGTGCAATATATGAATGTGCTATTAACCGATGAAGGTATAATTACAAAATAAAAAATAAGATTGCTACAGTATCTCCAAAAAACATGTTTGAACTTAAACCCTTTATAGAGTATGCCTTTTCGGAAAGGGCTACCCAGCATTTGTGCGATGTAGCTGGTCTAGGTGAAGTGGAGATATTTTGTACTATTTATTATGCATCATATGTTCTGAATGTAAAATATTAATCTTCAAAGTAACCATATAGCTGTCAGATAAATGGAGTATATTAAAACAAACAAATCACACTCAATATATAGGTCAATCCAGTGGTGGTAAGTAACACACAAGTGCATTTACTCAAGTACTGTAGAGCCTACTTAAGTACAAATTTGAGGTAGGCTACTTATACTTTACTTGAGTATTTCTATTTTCCCCTAGGCCTACTTTATACTTCTACTTCACCACAATTAAGAGGTAAATATTGTACGTTTTACTCCACTGCATTTATCTGACAGCTTTCATATAGTTTAGATTAACAATACAGAATACAATCAATCAATAAATTATGATACTATCATATCAATCAATGAGGCTTTATTGGTCCCTGTGGGGACATACCTGGCAGTATGTAGAATAATATATTAAATATATATAAATAAGTTAAAATTAATTCCACATTTACCAGCTGCAACATTAAAGCGATGAACACATTAATGCATCAATAATTAGAATCCAATAATATAATAGGCTACGTTTGTACTATTACTTGAGTAAGATTTTACTGGTAACAGAGTATTTCTACACTGTGGTATTACTACAATTACTTAATGAGCCACTCTCATGAAAATAAAGTTTTTAACCATGTTAACATGTCTATATTGTGTGTTTTTTTTTTTTTAATTTGCTACAAGACATATAATGAGTGAAATGAGCAGTCAACACCATGGCTGAGAATTTCTGCCTTGAAATTGCAGTGTGCCAACAACAATCTCAAAAATCCATATTCAGACAGCCAGGTTTTATGACATCATATGTCTTAGGAACCAATCAAATCACTTGTGGCTTAGCGTAACTATGGCAGCTGTGGTGGGCGGGGCTTGAGGCCAGACCCATACATTTTTAATGGGAAAAAAATGTTAAACAAAATATTAGGCTAATTTTTAAATTTTTTACATATTTTAAAACATGGAGGGGGGGGGGTACGTTAAGTAAAAGATCTGAGTATCCTACTTCCACCACTGTGTAAATCCGAGACTGATGTGCCTAATCAATTGTTGATTGCACACACCTGTGGTTGTCATTATAAACACATTTAGCAGCCGCTCCTCTGTTATCACTAAACACCTGTGCTGGGGGAAACCTATTTTATACAGTCTGTGGGGGAAACTGAGGCTTTTCTGTTAAGAAAAAAGCCCAGTTATTGTTGAAAAATAGCACACATATTAAACATGTGTTCGTTTATTTTGTGCATTGATTGACCTTTTCCAAACAAAGAAGCCTAGTCGTTATAAAGTGGCATTAAAAGTGGTGATATGGATTAGCTGTAGGTGCCTGCAGAGTAAAGCACGGCCTCTTCTGGTTTACAGCCCGGGTATGAAATGAAGCAGCGGCCCATGTGACTCCTGACGTTTCAGCAGAGTCGTGCTAAAAAGATTTTGAGGGAATGATCCTGCTGCTCACCAAGTGTATCCACGGTGGCTTCCTGACGTCCGCTTTAAGGAAGTCCCAAAGTTAGCCTCCTCACCTACCGAGTGACTTTTTGTATCCAGTAGACTGACTCGTGAGTCGAAATGTCTGGCGAGGGACAAGAGGTAAGCAATTTGTCCAAACATTTGAATGCATTCCTTCGTGTGTGTGTGTAGTAACTTTTTAAAGCCAACTTTTTTTTCCTCCACAGTCTAAGTTAATGTAGGCTCTGGGCTGTGTGTAGTTTATAGTTTGGGCTAGCTGCTCTGAACCACCGTCGGTCTGTAGCGGTGCAAACTAGGTAGCTTACTAATTAGCCACTTTTCGTGTCGCTTTCTGCTACTTCTATTGCGAATGTTTTATTTCAAGGTCTGCACTGCAGTGGGTTTATCCTTCAGCCTTTAATTGCATGTTGCAAATGATTGTCTTGAACACACTGAAGTCAATTAAAAGTAGGCTATATAAGCGCATAATTGCGTAGCCTGCAAGAAATACGCGTCTAAATCCGTGTATTCGAGGATACAGCACTCACATTAAAAAGTATATGTTCCTATAGAAATATTACAGTGACACCATATATTATAAATAGCAATGCCATAAACAGGGACACCGTCACGTGAATGAGGACCACAGACATTAGCATATTTATTAGGTTGTTAGGTTGATGATTTCTCCACTGGCTTAATATAGAAGGTGGTATTTAATTAACTGAAATGCATCCAAATGCATGCTGTTACTTTCATTATATTCTGCTTAAAATAATCAATTTGCAGTGTGCCCTTATCACAAGTAAAATCTAACCTCCATAACCTGTTGCTGCTCTTTCTAATTTATTGTAACTTTTATGCTTGTACTTTATCTATCTCTGCTTGTTTTTATTTCCCCATTCTTTTAAATGTCTGTTTTTTAAAATGTCCTTTTTACTGTTTTATGTAAAGCACTTTGAATTGCCTTGTTTCTTAAATGTGTTGTATAAATAAACTTGCCTTGCCTTGCCTATTGTCTCAAGCTGTCTATCTAATAATTGATTTTCTTGCCTCCTGGACTAATAATATGAGAAAAGTGACAGTAAATTAATCCATGTTTTAGTAATTAATTTATGTAATCTAGAAAGTATGTTGGGGACAGCTAGTCTTGGACAGGCACATTAACACAATACATGCAAATTAAAAGTAAAATAATTTCCATTTACTTAGCAGATTTGCAGGCTTTGTGGATGGG
>JAOVVB010017884.1:0-31259 GCA_028570985.1 Heterobranchus longifilis | reverse complement strand
CCAAATACAAAAATGGGTATGACCTCCAGTATGTGGTCATCATTAGGCACACAAATATGAACAAAAATCTATTATATTTGAAAGAAAAGTGTGTTTTTCATTTATTTTTTACAGCCACTTCTCTCAAAACAAATCAGCAGTTTTATAGTTCTTACTACCTCTCAGAAAGAAGAACAGAAAGAAATTATATCATGGTTTAGAACGGCTTAAAATCATGAGCAAAATCTAATTTTGCAACATCTCGATAAGAGCATGTTGGGAAAAGAGAAAGAAAAGGATGGTGCAGGTTTTCATGCACTCGGTGCTGTAAACTGGGTGTTTTATCTTGGGGATGCGAGCAGCCAAGAGGAGGCCTGGCTTGCAACGCCAGCCAAGGCAGCTAATTACATTTTCCATCTCGACAAGAATGGAGGATTCCTTCCTATGTTATTAATCATAATGAGTGGAATATAATAAGCTACCATACATCATGCCGTTGACAGTCGTAGTTTGCCATTTGCAAGCCCAAGCATTCTTCTTCTTTTAATGGCCGTAAACTGAATTAATGTACACTGGAGTTCGATGCCCTTAATCAATTGTGGATGAGATTTAAGACCTTTTAGCCTCACCCTCCAAGATTTTGGATATATATCAAGAACAGGTACTGTCCAGGAAACCACTAGGTGTTTATATGTTGTGCATGCACCCGTGTGTGTATATGTGATGAAATACAGTCCGTTTATATACAACTACTTTGCATAAGATGAAGACATTTTGGGGGAAACAATATGCTGCCAGATACCAACAAAATAATCATATGAAACAATTGCAAAAGTTTGCAAAATGCAAAGCTATTGTGCGTATGTGGAAAGTGTTCATACTGAAGGTATCGTGATCAGCACGCTGATGATGGCTCACAGCTGAAACACGTTTGTTTTGGGGTTTTTTGCCACAATAAAGAAGAGACTACTGTTTTTGTTTATTTGATCTCCACCAGTACCGAGCACCCGATGCATCATTCAGGACTGTGGAGCTGTGCATGCTGCCACTTTTCAACAATGTTTTAAATCCACCTTCTAGTATCGCTACCAAAAACATACCAGGTACTATCCGCAACTTTTGCTAATGGAAAACCAAAATTGAGTTAAGTAGAGCTGTGCTGTACCATGCAGTGGAAATGCGGCAATAGATACCTTTCTCGCGTCTGCATTGTAAATGTGTAGCTGGAGATAGCAGCAGGTTAGCTTAGCTTAGCATAAAGACTGGAAACAGAGGGAAACAGTTAGCCTGGCTCTTTCCTACGTCAACAAACTCTCAGCAAGAAAGCAATGTTTCCCAAAATATCAAACTGTTCGTTTAACTGTTGCTTATTTAGTCATGCATAGTTTGATGTCATAATAAAATACCATAATTTGCAGGAGATTTCTGTGTGCATGCATGTGCAGGTGTTCACTTGTTTCTGCAAAAGTGTTTTTGCCTTAGATATGATGTTGAAGGTGACAGCCAACTGCAAACAGAAAGCCATATTTCTTCTTCTGTTGTCAACGCTGACATTTCTGAATCAACTAGGGGAAGCCGATTCTATCACTGTGTTTAATAACGGCACGAAAAATGAAAAGATCCTGAAGGTAGCTATACCTCCTGAACGGCTATCTGGAGAGAGAAACAGCACTGCAATGTAATTTATCGTGACTGAGCTCACAGCCCCCGGGCTTCTCCTTCCAAAGGAAAAAAATCTCAAAAACTAACAAATAGGAAATAAAGGCATTTCTCCTCTTAATCCTCCTTACCTCAAGGGTGAAAGACACAGGTTAAAGACTTCACAGGCGTACACAAGCGAGATAAGGTCCGAGTCAGTCTGGTCAGTATTTCGATAACTTCATCAATCCTGGAAAATGCAATCAGATACAGTCCAACTCTAAGCTGCTGTTGCCCTCTGGGAGGCTGAGAGAGACATTCATTTTAGCGAGGAGGGCACACAATCTCCCTTTTGTAATTAAGAGTACCCAAATAAACTGTGTGTGTTACCCCTGAAGTGGAACAGTTAGAAACAAATAAAAGGCTAATGAAGAAATGATTGCTCTTTTACAGGAAGAGGGAAGAGAAGGAATCTTAAGGCAGTGAGCTGCTTGTATGCAGCTCTCCAAACCAGCTTTGTCCGTGGTTGAAATCAGTTGAAAACAAATGTGATTGTGTGTTATTTAAGAGCCCAGTTAACTGAAATCAGATGATGAGCATGCATCTATGTCTGTGGAAATGGAGAGGTAGGTAGACTAATACAGTTGGTCTGCCAGTATGTTGACTGTTCCTAAAATAACTAACGATTGCCGATCTGTCATCCCTGTGGAAAACCCTGCAGTCGAGGCAACAAAAGCTACATGGTTTGGGAAAGATGGTCCAAACACTGATGAGTGGTAATAGACGGGACGCAAACTGCGATATTTGATGCCGAAGTTGCGCTCATAGTTGAGCTTTGTACGCCCAACTATCCACCCCAACCTCCTCCAAAGAGGTTTTGGGGTGTTAAAACAACGGCACACTGTTGAGAGCTCCAAAAATCCAGACTTCTGAGTTCAGATTATTTTGCATTCTGCTCCCAAAAATCAAAAATGTTCTTTTATGCTGCCCCTCACTGTCTGCCACGCCCCTCTCTGAGTGTCTGGATCACCTGAACACCTGAACTTCATTTGATTGTCAGTGGAGCTGTACATAACAAGTTCTGTTACAAAATCTTCGCAAAAATGGGACCAAAACTGTAAAAAAAAAAAAAAAAAAAAAAAGGCTGCTGAAACACTTTAAGTGTAACAATGAATTACATTTATTTACAGGAAAATGATTAACAGAGATGAACCAACTAATATTGCAGAAATGGGAGCAGATAAGGCATCAGGGTCTCCAAGTCCAAAATAATGAACAAAAACAGCCCACACTAAAGTAAAACCCCAGTTGGTACAGAAACTCTACAGAATCAAACAGAAAGACAAGCTCCTTAACTGACCACAAAACAGGAGAAAAAGGGAGGCAAAATAATTGGCAGAGAACTCCTGCAAGGTTTCGTTGAAGTTACCCAGACTGTCAAGACAAAGGATGGATCATTACAGATCTGTATTATTATAAAGAACACTGGTTACTCTGCCATCAAGTAAAGGCTGTAACGTGTTTAAACACAACTCTTTTTAAACATTTAAACAAATGACAGAAAACAGTGGAGAACAATTCAATGCATTGAACATTAATTGACGTGATGTTGGATACATTTGCCACATCATCACATGATCGGAAAGATTTAACTAATACCAACCCCAGAGCCCTAATACTTTGATATTTGATTACATCTGAATGATAATTAATATGCACACAACATTTGAATGCAGCAATTTTACCTGAAATTGTGGATTTGCTTTTTTTTTTAAAGGATCTGATTGTGTCTACTTACAGGCTGGAGCTGTGAATCCCTTCAGCATGTTAAGCATCCACGAGCTTCCCATAATTAAAATGTTTCTCAGTGTCTCTGTTACTCTATATTTCTTTAAGTGTGGGCAGTGTTTACTTTTCTTGGCAGATAACTGACGGCAGATCAAGACGCTGAGCCATTTGCGATGAAAGGTTTTGACTGCAGAGATGAAAGTTTGTGAATTCCTAAGTACAACTACGTCTCTGGTTACAAAGCGAGGTCAATCCACTTGCGGTGACTAGATTTTAGTGGCGCGGGCGCCATAGGTGGATGAAAACACAGAACCACAGCAGACGTGTCAGCTATTTCAAGATTTCAGCTGTCTCGCCACGTCTCCCCATTTAAAGATCCTTTGTTTTGTTTTTTTTGGGGGGGGGGGGGCCCGAGAAGATGATGAAATTTGTTAAAGTGTCATCAAAAAGTTGCTGGCCCGTGGAAAGTGTGGCACATACCTTTACACAGAGCCGTTGCAGAGGCTTGTTGGTATATCAGCGCTCATCTGAAATGTGATCTTCCACATCTGCGTCTTTCTGCCGCGGCCAAATTCCTGGCTACTGTAACTAAGGGGATTGTTTTGTTCCACGGCAGTGCAACTTCGACTCTCCTTTGACTGTCCACCCATAAAAGTGTCAAGATTGAAATATCTGGATTAAGAACGAGTGAAGCGGCTGCCATTTTCAACAGCTTGGGTGAAACGTCTCCGTCGTCGGCAGCACGGCCGTCCAGCAGGAGGAAAACGCATTAGTCCCAACGGATCGTGGTCGTCCGGAAACCAGATATGGTGCTTTTATTAAGAAGGACACAAGTTAATTTATGTCAGAGCTTAAAATGGGCCTGTTGCTGCTTCTTACGTTAATGACGAAGCAGGTGTTGTCGGGTTTTAACCTCAGAACAACTGGCTCTGCCTCAGGGCTGTCTGAATCCAAATGTTTTCATTTCCAAAGACTATTAGCGGTTTGTAAAGTTAATATCAAGTCATGATGTTTTATTCGAACAAACCCTGAGGATCTTTAGCAAAACAAACACAAGAACATGCGAGCACAAGTTTTCGCTGCTTACAGGAGTTACTTCAGAGATGGAAATCACACACAAACGTTACACAGCAGAGTCAGAGAAGGAGCGTGACACTGGTGAACTTTGCACGGCGTGTCCGTGCATGCACGGGGCCTCTGCTAATATCGACACATTCCCATCTGCCATTGTCTTGGCAAAGCAGGAGCCTGAAGATCACAGCCTGGGAAAAAAAAAAAAAACAGCAGCCGAACATCTCCCTCCCTCTCAGTGATCGACACGCTGACTCGAGGAATGAACACTTCTGAAAAGAGGCATCTGGATAGCATCTCTTTCCTGGATCCTCTGAACTCTCCAGCCTCTTGAAACGTTTTGTCGCCATGCTGTCCGGGCCGTGCCATTTTCATTCCAGTGCAGCCGCTCTGCTCTTCCACCTGTCATCTGCACTCTGCGCTCCCTGCGGCCGACCTGCTGACAGCTTCTGAACGTGAGGGGAGTCACAACAGCAGCGCCGGGGGAGAAGTGTATTGATATGGCCTACGTACTGTATTTAGCTGTCATTATGTTCCTCTGCTGATGGAGTGCTCAATATTCTTGCACAATTAAAACTAACCTTTGTGGGGGACTAATCTTTCCGGAAGTTACAGAAGGGAACAGAAGTTTATTAAGTAGAATATCAATAATAGTTAAGGCTTAAACCCCAGATGTCAGCGAGAGGTAACAGCTTGCGAAATTAGAGGCTGAATCACCAGAAATGATACAGTCTGCAGCACTGCTGCAAATCTTTAGAGATTTTTCTGGGCCTGTTTTGCTACAAAGCTAGCCTGGTCTCACGAAATGGCGTATGAATACCACGCTGATTTATTATGTCATTTTGCATGTAATCACAACAGTTTTTTTTTGCTTTTCGCGTGTCACTTTACACCATGTATTCACACAGGGTTTTCAAACACAGGACTTTCACACAGGAGACTCCTGTTTGTGTCCCGTGTGAAACTAAAAGTCATCATTGACTTATTTACATTGACTACTTATCTTATGTACTTAAGTTACATAACAAATGTACATATTTTAACCCAGGCATGATGTTTTCCTAAACTTGACCAAGTAGTTTTGTTGCCTAAACATAAGTTTTGTTTGAATTCACAACATTAACCACGTGTGACGAGTGACGAGTTGTGAATGACGACGGGGCGTTTAATGACACCTGAAAACCTTACAATGCGTAGAAACGACACATATGATGTCCTTAAAAGGTGCATGCTATCTTAGAGATTATTACTTTTAACCTGGGGATAAAAATGTGTTTTATTTCAGAATAAAATGACATATTCAATAATGTATTTTAAGTATATAAAATAAACAAATAAAAGCTCTTCAAGTATTTTGTTACAAATTACATCTTATTTTAATATGACAAAAATACTCAAAAGTAATTAAATACGTATTTCAAATACATTTAATTAAAATACTGCCCATCTCTGGCTCCATTACTCCGTCTGAATTCTAAATGTGTGTATGTAAGGAAAGAAATGCAAGTTGCCTTGGATAGAGGTGTCCAAAATAATGTAATATAAAAATGAGTTTGCAATTCTTTCTTTATAAAATTGAAACATCCCGGGATGTTTTATTTGTAGGCCTACCAGACATTCCTGGCCAGGTCTTGTGGGCACTATGAGCACTCATGCACTGCTGGAGACAGTTTGTATTTCACTCTTAAATTTCAATTTGTATCTTGCTGTTTCCTCTAGTGCCCATACATGATGCTATAATTACATTTGGGCAACGGGGTCTACACTATTTCAATTAGTACGATTGGGGCACATTTCACTGTTGCAGCCCCACTTTGTGTTTCAGGCTGACATGAACGCAGCGATGTCATGTGATCGCATGATAAGGCCAACCAAGCAGGACACCCACCTGGGTGTAATTTTACAGAAAAATATTGCCTACTTAAAGTACTACAGCAGCGAAATTTACCTTGGTGCAAAACTTTAGTAATGAAGAAACTGCATTACATGGCAGTCTTATTCCAAATGTTCCATGTAGGAATAATTAGAAATAGAATAAGCAAAAATTTAATGTCTGTCTCTCTGCAGGTGACAGTAAATTATCTTTGCCATGGTTCCTCGGTGAAAACACAACATATAAAAGAAGAACAATTAGACACAAAACAACTACATAAAACATCTGTTTAAAGTCATCACACAGCATGTAAACCTTCAGGGGTCAAACATAAATTTTAGAATCTCATCAGAGTATATTCGACACATCACGAACAGGACACGATTTGCAGTCATTAACATTAGTCTGGATCAACAGGGAAATAAGTTTGACCGGTTGCAGTTTTGCTACTTTTATAGAGCCTCGATACGGATCTGCAGGTTTTCACAGGATGTCTCCTTCACAGCGTGTGAGAACGCCCTCAGCCACCATCGCCGGAGACGTGATATATGGGGTTCAAACCATTGATGTTGGCCCATAATAATCCTGCTGAGAGTGTTTGGAGTAACACAAACACTACCACCATGGCTTTACTTTCAATAAAGGCGGCACAGATTCATTCATCAGCCTATCTCTGATCTCCTGCTTGAGTTGCACTACCCTCACCTTGACGGATGCTGAGGGGAGATCAGGTTAATGGCCATTAACGGTGAAGACGGTAATACTGATGAAACCTCTCATCTTCAGTGATAAGGCTGAGGACTGTTGCTCCAGCTTATCTTGTCAACGGCAGTGGAACAGCTGTGCTTCAGAAATTTTGTTTTCAAAATTGTGAAAGATTCTGATTATTTTCTGGGGTTGTTGTTTTTTTGTCAAAAACATGATGAAGTGCTATTAGACATTAAGACTGACTCACATGTGGTTGGATTGCAGTTTCTTTAGTGGTATCTTTAAACCAATCACAATCATCTTGGGCGGTGCTCCTCCCCGGATACTTCTGCAAAATACTGTCGGGTAGAGCTGGGCAATATGGACTAAAAATAAAATCTTTTTTTTTTCTTTGTGGTGGTTTTTTCTCTTTAAAACAAACTACAAAAGACAAAGGAGTTTTGTCTTTATTATAAAAAAAAGATTAACAAAAGCAAAGAATTCCCCTGTTGGGATTAATAAAGTACAAGCCACTTCACTTTGTGCGTCAGTGTCATGGATGTATAATAAAAATGTCCAGACATCACCGCACAAACCCATCTGCACGGGTTGCTGTGGTAACGAGATTAGTCTGGCTACGCAAGACTACTGGTGAGATGACTTTCCAGAGCGAATGCATGAGCTAGTTTAGCTGCTAAATGTCACAGCTCAGGAAAGCACGCTGCTATCGCCAGATGAGATGACAACTTTATTCTGTTAATTTCCTGTAACCAGTAAAGCATGACGGAATTAGCAAGCTAGCTAACTAGCCAGCGGCCCGCTAGCACCACAGGACCTCCGTGCTGCCTCAGCGGCAGACAGCTTCAGGGAGCTGGGCATGACAGCAGGGCAGGCGTCAGGTCTGTGCAGCAGAGCACCGAGATAAACACACACATTACTGACACTACGCTACTATTAACAACAGGAGCACACGGGGTTCCGTTCCATCATTACCCAAGTTAAAGAGAAAATTGATTTTAATATTTAGACATCGTCCTAAACCATAAATTCAAATCAATTAATAAAAACAATTTATCGGCCAGCTCTAGTGTCGGGAGGGAACTTGTTTTACTGATCTTTGTCTTGTAGATCACAGAACACAGCAGACCTGCCTTATTGCACAATCCAAATCTTTTTCAAAACTTGCCAAAACATTTTCAGCGTTTATGTTGACAGCTTGGAGGTTGTTGTTGTTGTTGTTTTCCGTAGCAAAGGGACTCGAGAACGAGAACACGAAGGGGAGAGTATTTAATTGTAAACTAACTGGTAGTTATAGTCAATTTACATAAGTCAGTCTGCTGTTGTTTTACCTGACACTCTCCCCTCTTAACACGTGTTTATAGTCCAGATTGGCTAATCTGAAGAATCTAGATAAGAGGAAAAGCAATACTTAGGGAGGAAGTACCCTTATGGGACGAGCAAACCAAGCAGCCAGCATCGTCCCGCTCTCACATCTCCAACCGCTGCAGATCTAAAAACTGAGAGGAGATAGGGGCCAGAGGAAGGCATGTTGAATCGCACATTTGACTTATGACTTGCCCTAATCGTGCAATCTGCTTTGTGAAGGATGGTGGTTAATGGGGTGTGGACGGGAGTTTCTCACTAAGTGCCATCATTCATACATTTCAAGCCTCAGTAGCTTCGCTTCAACTGTCAGAAATGAAATGCTTAATTGAAAAAAAAGCTCCACGGTCTGGAGCAAAATGAGGACGGACAGCAATCTACGTTTTCATTCCTCTACAAGAAGGTAGCAAAGGAACGTGGTTTTACTTTTACCGTTCTAACCATTTGGCAAAAATTATTGTAGGGATATGAAGATTTCATGTCACGATTATCCTGGCCAAAATAACTGAGATTCATGATATTATCCCGATAATCAACAAAATATGTTTAAAACTATTAAAACGGCACAAAACACACTGGAATCACTTTACCTTACATTTTGCTTTGTTGGGACTTTCTTGAAACATTATGACTTTTTTCTCAAAACATTACCACTTTTTTTCTCAAAATATTTAAACTTTTTTCTCGAAACATTCCAACTTTTTTCTCATAAAATTGTGACTTTTTGCTCAAAATATTAAAACTTTTTTTCTCAAAACATTACCACTTTTTTTCTCAAAATTTTTCAACTTTTTTCTCGAAACATTACAACTTTTTTCTCATAAAATTGTGACTTTTCTTGAAACATTCCGACCTTTTTTTCCCGAAACATTATGACTTTTTTTCTCAAAACATTTTGACTTTTCTCATAAAATTGTGACTTTTTGCTCAAAACATTACAACTTTTTTTCTCAAAATATTACAACTTTTTTTAAGAAACAAATATTTTTATTGCATCACAGATAAGACATTGTAGTAAACTGCAGTTCATTCGTGAGGATTTTCACGATTATCCGGATCATGGAAATTCACCACAATCAACTTATTGTGAGTGTTTTTTTCACAATGAAATCCATTATTGTTATTCTTATTTGTTTCCCAGCACACAGAACTTTTAATATTCATGATGTACATTGGAAATGAAATGTATTTACAGTGATTTTAAGGTACTCAAGATAAAGAGTCTAAACTGTAAAATGTGAATCAGTGTTTCTGTTGGGTGGCTGAATGGTCGACAGTAAAAAAAGGCATCTCTCCCTGAAGGTGTGAATGTGAAGCAGAGTGTTGTTAAAAGTAAGAATGCATAGTCAGCAAAACATCCCTGAATAAATAAAGGCTGAATATAAGAAAGCAAACAGGATTTTGTTCATCCATATTCTTCATTTTGTATTTTCTATATATTAGCCGTTGCTGTAAAAACATGTAGCTTCAATTATAAAGTTTGTTGTTTGTCTTTAGTTGAATGAATGAATAACTTCCTCAGCACAAAGGCCAGCGCAAAATGCATTAAAGTGAGAAACAATAATACAAGAGCCTGAATCCATATAGAACTGCACACATTCATCTAGAAAGAAATAAAAGCACTGAAACTAATTCAAAGTAGCTGGGATACAGAGCTTATGATGACACTAAACAGAGTACACCTGTGCTTTGTTTCCTAGCAACGTGACCTCATGGCACGCCACTTTTCAAATGTTTCACATGTCATGTAACACATTTTTCCTCCTGACACATTTTAAAGTATGGAAAAAAAATACTCTGCTATGATCAATATTTTGTTTAACATGGTTTTCCCACAAAAGGTAAAAAAAAAAAAGTCTGAAAAGGGGCTGGAAGCACATCTACTCTTCTCCCTCATTAAGAAATTCTGGATCTGGCCTCAAGCCCCGCCCACCACCGCTGCCATAGTAACACTAGTCACTTATGGATGGGGCATTACATAGAATGTCCCAGCCACAAGTGATTTGATCGGTTCCTGATATGATGTCATAAAATCTGAATCCAGATTTTTGAGACTGTTGTTGGCACACTGCAGCTTCACGGCAGAAATTTTCCACCATTGTGTTGACTGCTGCTCATTTCACTCATTATACGTCTTGTAGCAACTAAAAAACACCACATAAACATGTTAACATAACAATGTTTAAGCAACAAAACTACTTCGTTAACTTTAGGAAAAACAATGTGATTTGAGCTAAAATAAGGATGTTTGTTATGTAAATTAACATATATGTAAGTTACATACTCAACAAAAATAACCCAGTCTCCGGGTGAAAGTCCTGCGTTGGTTTGACCCATCCACCCCCCCTCCCTCCAAACATACACGGATTCTTTGTGTCTTTATCCTACATCCCCTCACTTCCAGAGCTGTTGCTCAGGAAATCTAATATTGACGCGGATGGATTTAAAGTTGAAAGCACGGTGCGAATACACGGCCTAAAATGACACACGGAAAGCATTGAGACCAGGCTGCATACAAGTACACAGGTCGAAATACTAGAAAACACCACAAATACAACGTATTACAAAAACCTGAAAATAAATTGTTGTGTCAGTGTGAAAAAAATACACAATTGTCACAAGGAAAAGAACTATTAATTTGACATTGTTTGCCCGGCAGCAACAGTAAGGCTTACACTCAAACCTGTATGATACATGATTATCTTCAATACAACCAAATTCTCATAACAAGATAAGTAAAAGCAGCCGTCTCCTCCCTCAGTTACCGCCCTGCTCCCATCGCTCAGCGCCCCACCTCCACTAATTGAAACAACAACCAACTAACTTTTTTGTCAATGTCAGCAACATGAGTGCCAAACCAATTGCATCCAATCACTTTAATTCGCATTGTGCTGTGGCGGCGGACTCACGCTGATAGTGGCCTATTGTTTAAAATGAACTCTGAATCTCTGCCCTTCCTCCTTTCCTACTCCTCCTCCTTAAACTAAAGAGCTCTGCTGCTGAAGAGCCACGCTGCAAGAAATGTCTCAACAAATCATGCCAATCATTAGTTCTTTCTTATGAGATTATCATTGTTTAAAAAAAAAAGTATAATCAGACATTGTGTTGGATGGTTTTGTTTTATTTGCAAAGAAATTCATCTTTTTAAAATTTACACAAACTATGATGATATCTTGAAAAAAGCACCAGTTGATTTCACATCATATCAAATGTCACTTTAGTAAAGGTGACTTGACTATATGACAGGATTATTCCCCCCAGAAAAAAGTGATTAAATGATTTTAAATTTGCAAAATGTGAGGATAAAAACACATTTTTGGACTGTATTTGTTTAATTTTCACAGATACTGAAAGCTAATCTTATTTTTTATCCAAAGGATAGGTTGCATATCCAAAACAAGCTCCTAATTTTTTGCAGTGTGTTCGATGCCGCACAGTTGCTGCCTAAGCAGGCGGATCCTCTAATGAACCAGCGGGTATCAGCAGATGTGGGTCTATAACTTAATTTCCCCCCTCGGCTATAGAGCAGATCCTATGGCGTGTAAGTGGTCTTGATGGATGAGCACTACAGCTCATCATACCCCCACCATCAGCACCAACCCCCAGCATCCATCCACCCTTCAGCCCCGTCTTTACTGTCCCACAATATCCACGTAACTGCACATTTTTAATGTTTTCTTACTCATTTCTAAAGTGTGTCATTCATGATATTTGCAAGGCCGTGATTCATGATTCAAGTTTGTGTAACTGAATTATTGTAAAAAGGGAAGACAGAATAGTATTAACTGCAATATCACAAGACCACATGAAAAAAAGAAAGGAGGCCCAGCAATCTGTTAACCTCTTAACAATCCATAAGTTATTTGAACGATGTGCATTTTTTTTTTTTTTTGAGATATGCTCATTTTTCTGAGTGCTAAGGCGTTTACAACAGTTTGTCAATCGGTCCAGGACCGCACGTCACATATTGTGATGACATCATCAACAGCGTACAACGCGCTGGCTCGACAGACAGAAGCCTTTTAGCTTTCTGCAGCAAAAAGAATGAAGTCTCTAGGTTCTTATTTTTGATCGATTTGAACAGGATCATGTAATTCACGCCCTGCTGCGGCAGGTCTGTTTTCAGAAGGTTAAGCTACCTTTTTTGAAGGCCAAGAATGGACTTTTTATGTTTAAGTTATATAAGCCAACACGGACAAGATAAGGATAAAATCTTAACAGCTAATGAGACACATGTCAACAGACCCAGTCTTTGTGATACGGCTGAAAGCTCTGGCTCGATTTGTTCTGCAAAACTGATTCACCATGAATTGTGGGTAAATTATGACTCATTTAAAAACATGGAAGGTAAAGCTTCTAGCTGCTGAGATCTAATTCAAACAATTAAATTACAATATGCCGGTGTGGCAGACCGTTGCGGTGCAGAAAGAAGGTGGTAGAATGTTGACGGTCCTCGTGTTAAAGGTGTGACTTTTGGATTTTGTTTACTACACTAATTCACTGTAATTGCTTGGATCAATAACTAACCTTTTGCCATATGCCAGGAATCGTTGAAGTGCTGGATGTCTTTCCTCCGCTCACGCAGGTGCTTCCCAATAGATGGGTGATGGTCTGTTACTGCAGCAACTACAGTACTGTCGGCCCGACGGACTCCAGAATCTCCAGGCTCCTGGGAAAACTCTCCTCCATCTGTACACTGGTGCCAACCTCATTACTCTGTAAACAAAAATAGTAAGTACAGTATTTGCAATTAAGTATGTTTGTTAAAGCACAGGTTAAATCATAGACACTTTAGAACCGAGGCGGTTCAACTTGGAGTCATTTCCTGTATCTGAGTCACGTGTGTTTAGTTACTGCACCTCCACTTTAGGAGACTAGCAGCAGTTCTGAGTGTATTGGCTACAACTAATGTGATAATTACTTAATTCCTACTGTATTAAGCCAACCTGCACAAGTTGGATGTCAAATACCATTTTGTGATCAAGACAAATCATGGTGTATGAGTGCCATGGCCCCTCCTCCATGACTCCTGCCTGTGTGAGTGTTTTTGTTATGTTCTGCCTCTATTTTATTTGATTCGATTTTTTCTATTTGTTTAAATATATGCAAAAAATACAAATCAATATATACATAAACAATAAACTGTGGTGGAAAGGTGCAAAAAGAGATGTAAAAATAGAATCCACACACTAGAGTATGCTCCCATGAGACATACATTTATTACCACCATGGCGACGTTTCGAGCAACAAGCACTGTGGCCTTTGGGGCGGGAGAAAGAATGGACTTACTGTGTGTCTATAAGTAAAAAGCAATGCAGGAGTGGTATGAGTAGTTAAACTAACCTGGTGAGTCTGCTCTTATGTTCCCACCCAAAGTAATGGTTTTTCTTGAGTTTTGTTTGCTCCATCTTCCACTGGTAAGGGATGGTTGGCTGGAGGGAGACATTTTGGTGAAGAAACGTGAGCTAATTATTCAATATCAGCTAGAAAATTGTAACAGAATTTTTAAATTTGGAGCCCCATGCTTGTCTATCTTCTGTCTTGTACGAACAGATAATTTATATGCACGGATTTGAGCCATAGTAGTTTGAACATTTCCTTTATTGTGTTTAATAGTTATCAGTCAGTCTGCACTATAGTTCATTACAGTACAACAGTTACAATGGGAAACACACATGAAAGAATTGTCCCCCTTTTTTATTTCATACATAATAACACTGGATATTTTAATGATAAAATATATACTATATACTGAAATAGTTTTAATTTCAGAAATCTGGTTACCTTAGTCTACATTGTTCCAAATGCTCCAAACCACGCACAACGCGGATATTATCCACAAACACATTCACAAATATTTGCATTAGCTTACTTCCATATAAAGCTGCAAAGCATAACCAGCATCATGGACAGAGGGCTAGGCTAAGCTAGTAGCCGAACTCGAAGTGAGTAACTACACAAAACCATTTTTATACGTGCAAACCATTACCAAATGTCTCATAGCAAATGAAACTCAAACCGTGTTCACTTACCAGCTGTGTGCTAGTGGAGATTTGCATGAGACGAAAAGCGTTTCCACAACCTTGCACTTCAGTCATTGAGCGCTTTCTGGCAAGACCCCTCACGTCCCGTCAGTATCGTGTTAGCTGCATGCTAACAACAGATGCTAGCTGCCTCAAACACAGTGTGTATACATCCAGTGATCCAGAGAAAACTGTTCTTTAGTCCATACTTCTCCGTATAGTTCTCTTTTGTAGAGTTGCCGTTTGTGTTTAATTGAGCATTGTTTCATATCTCCACTGTGAAGCTTGTGTTGTTTTAACCATGGGGTTTTAACACGGTTGCACTCGGAAGTCTTACCTGAGGGACCGGAACCAAAATTGAGCCTGCCTTCAAAATAAGAGCCCATAATCGACATACAAAATAATCGAAAAATGATCCCTGATGATCCCTTCAAGTGGATCCGTCCAACGAGACAGAAAGAGCGGAGTTGAATTAAAAGATGAAATGGATAATAGAGGAAGCGAAAAATATAATTTATACAATTTAATTTCTATGGTTGTTACTTCCTACCATCGATGCACGCGCATGGTGCACGCGCCACGCAACGTTTTGCTAGCGACAGCAGTGATAGCATTAGCCCAACAGTCCGCCCTGGCATCAAATGAAGAGGAGGAGGAGGAAACATAACTGGAAAGATGGACGAGCAGCATCCAGTTGATTCCAGCCGATCCAGCGGAGAACAGGGGCAAGAGGAGGCCGCTGCCGAGGACCTCCCTGCAGGTAATACATGTAGTAACAGTGTTAACAGAGCTAACATTAGCTAGTTAGCCGCAGCACTGCCAATGCTATAAGTTACCATGGTTATCGCACTCAGGTGGCTAAAACGTATTATTTGTGGTTGAGAGCAGCATATTTTATTAATGTGCTGTAGTTTTTAATTGAGTGTACCTGCGATGTAAATCCTGTGTTGTTGAGGTACAGGTGAATTGTAGTTATTGTGCAATACTGTAAATCCTGAGATGCAGGTGAATGTAGGTTATGTGTATGTACGTTGTTGAGGTACAGGTGAATGTAGGATTTATTGTGCTGTTGGCTGCAAGTCTGTCTACCTGCCCTCTCTCTCTTTCTGAGAGAAGCCTGAGTTAAAACCTTTAACTTCTCTGTGCTGGACCATTGGCCGTCCTGGGACCTCCCTCGAACTTTCTCTTCTTGGATCTCCATCCTCCAGGAGAATCAGCCTCTCCTCTTGTCTCTCTCCCGCTGTGTTGTTTCATTCTCCTATCTGTGTGAATGAGGTTCTTCAGTGTTTAAAAAAAAAAAAAAATGTTTTACTACAGTGCCATTTATCAGTCTAGATTGTTTTGTTGTGAGTTCCCCAGTGTTGAAGATATTGGCCATAGAGATGTCTGCTTTCTCCAGAATATAATGGAAGTAGATGGCACTCGGCTTGTGGTGCTCAAAGCTCCAAAAATTTGAAAACTCAACAGCAATGTCTCTTTCCAGAAATCACAACCCGGTTACTCAAGATTATCTGCACAGACCTGGATGGTTGTAAGCAGTTTCAGGAACTATTTTCTGTCTACCGAACTACTAACCCAGCCGTTACGATACTGCTAGTTAACGTTCCAGCTCAACCGTCATTCATATTTACATCTCGCGCTGTCACAAGCACGAGCCTCTTGTCCATGAGTGGATGCACACTTCCTTCTGTGTGTTGATACTGTAGTTGGGTGTAGTTAGGTAGAAAGAAAATAGTTCCTGAAACTGCTCAAAACAAGGTCTGCGGATTATCTTGAGCAACCCGGTCATGATTTCTGGAAAGAGACAATGCTGTTGAGTTATTTAAATGTATTTTTTTAAGCACCACAAGCCGAGTGCCATCTAGTTCCATTATATTGGAGAGAAGACAGACATCTCTACGGCCGATATCTCCAACACTCTGCAACTCACAGCAAAACAATCTAGATTGAATCGATAAATGGCACTGGTGAGAGGGAAAATATGTACTGTACTGTTCCTTTAAGTATGCATAGGATGGGGTCTTTGACTGCTGGATGTATCCATGTGTATGAGATGTGATGCATGTTGTCATACTGATATTTTACAAGTTAAATCCAAAACAGATAAAGTCATTCAAATATGTAATTTAGCATGACGGCCTGCAGTGTGAGCGTAGCCTGAGAGGTGGCAGAGAGTCTAACACACACACACACACACACACACACTGACGTCTTCTCGACATATCCTCTGTCCCTCTCAAGGGCAGGGAGCTGTGGTTGCTGCTGGAGGGCCGAGGGGACCATGTGGCGAGGCGTCCATATGGGGTAACCCGAGTAAACGCAGGGTAAGCCCACCGTGCGTCGGTGCACTCTGTTGACTGTTTCAACAGACATGTTTTCCCAAAGCAAGAAAAAAGTACACTAAGAGGGGTGCCTTAAGTCACGGCTCAGTTCACTGAGCCATCTCGTTTGAGGAATCTGATCTCACTTAAAGACTGCGGCTTCCCTCAGCTGCACTGCTTAGACCGGCTCTACTGGTAGAGATTTTAACCTTAACTTTAATTGTTGTATTAAGAAAGAAATTTAGTTGAACGTCGGAATTAAGTTTACGAATTTACACAAATGTCTCTCTTTATAAAAAGCCATTTCTGCAGCCGCTACACGATTCTATAATGTCTAAATGTAGTTTGGGCTGTCTCTGTTCTTTTATCTTTCCCTCCCTTCAATTCACCTGCGGATGCAGTCGCAATCAAAAATGCTAATTACCCAAGTGGCTTAATCAACATTAGAATAATTACGCCATTAGAATACAAGCAAGCTGTGATGAATATGGGTTGGTAAACTCATGTAAAACATGTGCTGTTTATTTGATTAACATCAGGATACAAAGATGGCTCCCCAACCAACAAAACAGGTGATTGATTGAGACTGAAAAAAAAACTGAAGTAGCAAAGCAGAGGCTGGATTCCTTTAGTGTGAAGCAACAAAGAATATATGGATACATAGTCACACTCATCATTGTGTGTCTGCTGTCGTACACAAGTTAGAAACAGACACAAACCCAGTAAGGGCCGGGTAGAGTTAGCATCAGACCACGATAGCAACTAGCAGCAAAACACTTAGTATCAAAGTACACTTTGGTTTAAAATGCGTTTCTGTTACCAAGACAACCACCACATCCTACATTGATGACATATTTTCCCGTTACATCCTTTCGAGGATGAATTAGCATTTACACTCCAAAAGATATGTGGTCAAATGCATCGCAGACCACCTTGACAAGCAGTGGTGTAGTGCTAGTTGATGAGGTGGGGATGCCACAGTGAGGACATTTTCCCACCATTAATAAACTTGTGACACTGGGCGTGCTGGTGGCACAGTGGTGGAGTGTGTGCCCGTGTGCAGAGACGGGGATCCTCGCTGCAGCGGCTGTGGGTACGGCTCCCGCCTGTGGCCCTTTGCTGCGTGTCATCCCCTCTCTCTCAACCCTTTACTGTCTGCCTTCGGCTGTGCTATCAATAAAGGCAAAAAGCCCCCAAATAATCTTTAAAAAAAACCATAAACTCATGACAACACTGTGGGGCTAGGCAATATTATGATATATATTGTCAAAATGATATAAAAATGGCTATCTTATATATTTTTCTATATCATTTCTACCACAATGCAGCCAAACATTACAGCAATATTTATGTCATTTGGACGACACTTTACCTTCTGATCCTTGCACATGACAACGAAGCTGGAGCGAACCATAGGGGGGCTGTTTTACTAACATGGAGTACACAAAATTAAGCTTTACCATGTGGTTATTTCATATAGACTATTTATTTATTTCTTGAATTACCAGGTTTTTTTTTTTCACGGCTCCCTTGCCATGGAGACGGCTCTGTTGCCATGGAGTCATTCCGTTGCCATGGAGACGGATCCGCTGCCATGTATACCCGTGTATATCCTCCACTACACCACTGTCGACAAGTGGTTTGAGTGATCGGATCACGATGTGACTTGGTGGTCAGTTGTTTGTACTTTGATCCAATCACCCAAGACACATTTGAAATGTTTTGTATACACAGGCTTGTACCTTCGACTTGTTTTTTTTTTTTTTTTTAGCAAAGAACAAGATATTTTCAAATGCAGTTAGATTGATGATTTAACTTGGAGTTTCATGGCGATATAAGCTGTGGAAGTGCTCCAACTATCAGTCAACTCCTCCCATTATGACTTTAGACCTATCACTTTTCAATTTTTGAGGGCCATTAATGCATAAAAGTAAAAACAAAATGAACTCAAAATGTTAATATCTTGAAATATAGTTGCATGTGAGTAACTTGTTCTTATGTTATGTTATGTGGATTCTTTTCAGTTAATCAAAAACTGAAAATTACCTCCAATTTACAAAATTAATGAGTAGCCACTTCTCTGTTGTTTGCAAAAGAAGCTAAAAGAATTGATTTCCAATTGAACGAGAACTGGGCTGAGCCACTCAGATTATCATCAATATTTAAGTGAGCGGTGAATAAGTGGTATTTAAGGACTGTTTTGCTGACGTTTTGACCTTAAGTGTCTCATTTTGGAGACACGAAGGGAAGCGTTTTGGGGGGAAGCCGGGTCAATATTGAGACACACACAAGTCAATTAATGCTGTAAAGTGTCTTTTCTCCTCTTTCTCTGTTCTTCCTGAGTGACAGACTGAACTTTAAACACCATCTGTTAAAAAGTCTCCCTAAACTTGACCCCGCCGCCCCGAGGGGTTGGCTGACCTCTGTCGCCAGATCCTGCTCGCCGGACCATCCAGAAAAACAGAAACCTGGACGTGTGTCAGCTTGACATGGCATGAGGATTCAATGATTTATCACGTCTCTGCCGGGAGAATCATAACCTGCATTCAGCAGCACCAAAACAAAAGCAGCAGGAATACAGCGGGTGAGGGGGGGGGGGGGGGGGGGACATTAACAGCCCATAAATCTGCCAGAGAGGTCCACAAGTGTTCTGTCTTTGCTGCTATTTAAGATGACGGACATGAGGGCCAGACAGCATGTTACCCAGAATGCATTCCACACAGGCGTCTGAGTAAGGTGCACTTGCACTGACTCGCAGTTGATTATGCAGGATCTGTTTTTCATCTTTTCTCACAGTTTGAGACAATGTCTGAGACGCCCACAGGCTGCAGACCAGCTTTTAATTATACAGGGAAATGTTTTATTTTTCTTTATTTAAAGCAGGAAAATAATTCATTGTGTCTTCCATATTGTTTTAGAAAAGGCGAGGATGACACGATACTCATTAAATGTACAGATATTTGCATTTTTCTCTCCTCTGGGGGACATGCGGGGCGGCGTTTTTTATATAAACATTAATATACAATTATTTTTATTACTTCTGTTGATGAAAAATGAGGGTTAAGATGCATTTCACACAAAATCTTTGTTTACTGAGATTGCCCTCATGAAGTTTGTGTAAAGTTTGAATCTCTTTAAAAGTTTCTAGAGCCATAAAGAGGAATGTTGTTGTTTTACAAAGAAACCATACAGTATATACATATATGTGTTTGACATTTCTGGGCCATTTTGTATTTTTATTAATTGGAAAAGTATACCTCTTTCCATCCCTGGTGACATAAGGATCAATAAAATGCCGTAGCCGGGATTTTAGTTTGGGTCCAAATCCACCTGCCAGTGCAACTCAACTCATCTAAGACATTTCTGAAGCATCTTCAGATTAAACTTGAATTTATTTGCTCCAAACAATGGATATACCTGCAGATGTTTGTTTGATGTTTATGGATGGCCAAGAGTGTTAAGGACAAATTGAAACATTTTCAGCTCACACTGATGTGTGCGTCTTCCAACGACTTTACATTACATGCAGTGGCACCAACTCTAAAAGTATTATACGTTTTATCCCCCAAGCATTGTGGTCTAAATGTTGTTTTAAAGCCTTCTCCACATTGCCACATATGTAACTGTGGTGGAGAAAACTAATATTTTAATCTTTAGCCAAAAACAATCTTAAAATATTTAATCTAAAAAATGATCCGAATGTGCCTTAAAATCCAACCTGTGTAATATGCAGCAAGTCCTCCAAACCGGTGTTTTTGAACACATTGTTAATGTTGTAAAACAGTTGCAGTTTGGTTAGGTTTAGGCACAAAAACTTCTTGTTCAGGGTTAGAAAACATCATGGTTTGGGTTAAAAACAGCAGATTTGTTCTGTTCCTTCACATCTGTGCGTGCGTGCATACGTACATGATGTAATTACACACTTTCTTTTTCAAACGGGACATGAACACTGGTCTCCTGGGTCAAAGTCCTGTGTTTGTTTGACTCATACACCACCCCTCCACCTGTCCTAAATCTTTCTCAGCCTTATAACTATGTTACATGACTTCCTTCTCCCGTCATAAGTACTATGACAGTCTTGTAGTATGCGTGTAATCATACAACATAATGAACTACTACTGTACTACTACTACTACTATTACTACTGAATAAACTACTTTTAATGTTATCTGGCCTCAGTGGTAGCTACAGCCCCCGAGTGTCATTGCACCCAGTGTAACAGCTTTTAATGAACTACATTGAAATGCTGGTTAACCTAGATGCCTAAAAAATATTTTGTTCAAATTTAACCCATACGCTTTAGATATGTTTTGACCTAAAAATCACCAAACCTAGACTTACTTGTGGGTGCATTTGACTGCAGTTAGAGATCAACTGCAGATCTGTTGCAGATGAGTTAGGGATCTATCTGGATATACTCTGTGCTGGACAATAGATAACATGCTGCAGCTATTGATCTCTGCTGGTATTTTAAGTTTTGGGTGAGGGGCGCTCTATCAGGTTTCCAGGCACAACTGCTCAGTCTGCCTGCTAGCTGCCCCATCTTTAGAGCCCCCTTATGTTCCCGGAGCCGGTCAGTGGAGGGGCCCCTGGGGTAGCAGGTTAACGCTGAAGAGAGTAAAGATAGAACCCAAAGTTGAATCAGAAATAGCCATGCCCTTAACAGGAGGCATCAAATTAACTTTGTATTGTTTGCATTTGTCGATCATCCATTTAATTGGTCAATTCTACATATCAAGATCTGTCTTAAAATTATTATAACAAAAACCCATTATTTCTTAGCCCCTGTACCCTCTACATTGTATGAACAACAGATATGTTTCTGACAAATAACTAGAGGTTATTCATTTTAAAGAATTTTCTATTGTTGTCACAGCTTAAGATTCTGTGTAAAGCATTGTTAAAATGAATGCTTTTAACCAACCCCTGCCCTCACATCCAATTTCAGACACAATCACATTGAAGACAATGGGAAGAATAAATGCGATGGCTAATTTGAACCCACCATATCAGCCACCATTATCACAGTAAGAGACAGAGACCCTGGCAGAGTTGCTGATTACAGAGACTGTGTGTTATTTAAGAAATTGCTCATTTGGCAAATGCTACACCTAAATGCTCATTTTCATGGATGCGTTTCATGGGATTTGTTTTTTAATTTAAACAGACAAAAGAAAACCAAAACAAAAGACATATAGTGAGACACATAATCATTGACACATAACCGTTCAACAGTACAGTTGAGCCTCACATCCAACCTTGATAGACACATCCCTCAAAACAAAAACACACGGCTCACCAGGGAAATAAGCAACAGTGAGCCTAATGATGGAAACAACTTAATGTGGCAGCAACATTGCCCAGACTCCTCCCCGACAGCGCAGTTTGGCATTGTGTTTATGCGTAATGTCCATTTGGGACGGGCAAGCTAATTTAGCGTGAACAACACCGTGCGGCCCTAATGATCACCAAACCACCGAAGTCTGCCCCTATCACAATCATACTGCGGTCCAGTCACAGCGCCAGCATGGCTGCAGAGGTGGGGATCATTTAAAACTGAAGCTGAGGTTTAGAAAATGACCTTTGCCTGTTAGAACGTGGCAACCTGACAGGAATTATGTGAACGAATAAGTGTCCTGATGTTAATGAAACACCTTGCAGCTGTGGGGTGAATCAAACTCACTTTATTTTTCTGATATTCCTTTTATTTCCCTCTTAATCCCTCAGTCTGATTCTGACTCTTTCAGTCATTCACACACAGTTGCAAAAATAATTCTGGTTGTATAGAAGTCTATGGGAAAATGAGCCTACTTCTCACTTGGTTTATTACCTCAGTAAACAGTTTTGTGATGAGTTTATGGTCTCAATCGCTAGTTTCAAGTCTTCTTCAATACAGCATGATGTTCATTTTGTAAATTATGGTCCCCTTATGAGTAAAATAGATGATAAAGCAGGAGATGCTTTAGGGCGTGGCTACCTTGAGATTGACAGGTCGTTGTGGTAGCAACAGGATAGTCTTAGCAAGGCTAACCATGGCCCTGTGTACATTTAAATAGACATAGTAACTTGTTTTGGGGTGTTGTCTGTGTTTTTTCTTACTTTGGACCTTTGACAGTATCTTTCACTTCATAAAAGTTTGGCTAATTGTAACATTTTTGTCGCCAAAAAATGTATTTGCACCTGCATTTGGTTGCACCTTGCTCACCAAGCTAGCTAGCGTTAGCTGGGGACATAGGTGAAAGTGTCGGTGAAAGTTTTCAACCAGCTTTGTATCACTGCAGCGGATAGCATGAGAGTTCGGAGCTCCAATCTCAATCCACCGGATGACTCGCATCAGTTAGTTGAAAATCTGCAGCAAACTTTCCCTCTTAGCTTACCGCAGCTTAGCACATCCCTCCATCTTAGACCAAATATGGCCACGTATGGTTGCAAAAGACCAAGATGGCGATGGCCAAAATGCTAAACTCAAGGCTTCAAAAAGGTAGGCTAGTCCACAAACCAATGTGTGACGTCACGGTGGCTACGTCCATTCTTTCTGTGACGCGTTCATTTTTTTCCCACCACTGTTTTGCCTAGCTGTGATTGGCTAGTACTAACCCTAACCCTGACCTCTTTGGCCTAACCCTACCACCTCTGACTTTTGACACGTCGACCTAAAATCTGTCCCACAGAGATGAAAGACATGACAAAAACGAACGTCAGCCAGTGATGTCGGGGAGTATAATCGTTGTCACATCAATTAAACCACATGAGAGGATATTGATAGACAAACTGCGACTCCTTCAAAATGAGCATTTTGCTAAGGTGCTGTAACTGATCGTGTGAATGATGAACCCACGGACTGGAGTTTCGGCTGGCGGTGGTGGTGTGTCTCCAAAAGTCTTCCCCAGGGAAACATCTTCCCCACCTCGTGCCACTGGCCTTCTCGGTAACGCTATATCCACATCAGAGAGGCTGGCCCCATTGATTTAGCACTTAGCTCCATCGTCCCATATGAACAGTTATCATTTTTGGCCAGGGGCCAGGGTCCAGGCGTCAAAGTTACCAATCAATGATCCCAACTTTAGAAATGGGGTGGCAGAGTTTAGGATGAGGTGTAGATTACAGGAAATATGGTATCATACTAAACTGGGTATATGCATGATGGGACATATAAGGAGGTGATGGATGATTAGTCACATTGATGTTGTTAAGAACAGAAAACACACATTTTTGAAAAAAGTTTTCTTGTCGTAAAACAGATACATCAGGTTGGGGAGAAGATGGGAAGAGAAACTCTTCATGGAATTAAATTAGAAGATTTTACTACAACTTGTTATGTGAGCATTAGTCTATGCAAATATACACAGAGACATGATTGATGATTTAGCATGATCATTTCTGGGTCATAGATTGTATCTAAAATATATAATATACAATTGTGTTTTGCAGGTGAAATAGTGTAAGATGGTATTTTTATACCCTAGCCATGTGGACTATTTTTTTCCTGATAGCCAGACAAGAATGTCAATATTGACAATGGCAAACTTTCTTTACTCTCAATGCTAACATGTAAAAGTCTTGCTTTCTGCCTGTGTATGGCAGCTACAGTATGGTTAAATTTAGGAAAAGAAAAAGGCAATTTGAAACATGAATCCTTATTTGGTGGAATAAATGGTTGCATCTGAGTTATGAGCATGCAACACATTCTTTTTTTGAAAAGCTCTGGAAAGATCATGGCAAATGAACTGATTGAGGTTTGGCAACTAAAAAACGCTTGGTGAAGGTGAAGGAAAGATCACAGTAATAGGTAATAAAAAGATGGCAGGTGCATGACGATGCAAACTGGTCTTCTGAATGAAGGTCTGACACATTATCCATCACCTCCACACTCTTACTTTGCACCTTGCTAAAGGACACAGTACTTTCTGCTCGTTCACTGAATGTTGGCACTGGATAAATACGTCTGTCATATTTAAGATATCATACGAACCGTTGTGCATACGAACCTGTTGATGAGAATGCATTCAATAACCACATAGTAAAGCCTAGTTTTGTATATTCCATATCCATCTGAGCAAAACATGGTTCGCTCCAGCTTCGTTCCAACGTAGAAGAATCAGAACATAAAGCGTCGTCCAAATGATGTAAACATTGCTGTAATGCAGTTCGGCCAGCGTTTTTTCAACATCGAGATAGAAACGGTATAGAAAATAATATGTGATAGACATTTTTATATCATCTGATGATACCTATCATCATATCGCCCAGCCCTAGTTTGCAGAATAAAGTGCAGAGTCTTCCAGTGAGTACGGTACTGTTGCAGTTATTATTCACATTTAACTTGAGCATATAGGTGATTGGTGAAGTCGTGACAGTTCACTATTTGTAAAAGCACAATTATGCAGAACGGCTGTTTTTCTTCATCATGACTTTCTTGTCATGGCATCAGTTGAAAAATTGCAAGACAACTTTCTCCTTTCCATCAAGAGAGTTTTGGTTGCACTCCTAATTTCTGGACAGTCTGTTTAAGCACTCTCTTGGGACTGCCGGGCAGCATGGCCGAGCAGATGGGAAGTTTTGCTTCGAGATCATCTGCATGAGACTTGAGATCTGACCCCGTTCACAGGGGCCACAGTTTGTCTTCATGTTTTCATGTCTGAGTTACTGAGTCTGCCTGTGTGAGCGCTGAGATTTCACTAAAACTGAGACAGAGCCGTAGTGAAAAGGGGCACCAGCAGAAGATATTTGTTACAACCTGCAATAAAACATGCGCTAAAGTAATGAATTGGATCAAAGTGGTTCAATTAATGGCAATTGTAATTTTGTACCAGGCAACTTCACAGTTCAGCCCAGTATCCCAGAATTAACATTCATAAGGAGGATTCTGCAGCAGTGCAAGTTGGAGTGGTGGGCCCTGTATTTAGGAAGGTGAAATAAGGAGACTGTCCACCGAAAAACAACAGCGCAGGTCATTTGTACAAGCATCAGTTACCACCCATATTTACGTGTCTTGTTAGGCGGCGCCCTCTAGTCATGTAATGTAGTATTAATAGCGAGATAGTTTAGAGCGGGTGGATGGGTCAAACAAATACACAACTTTGACCCAGGAGACTTTGTGTCCCGTTTGGAAATAAAAGTAACAAACGGAACAAGTGTTTTAGTTGCTAGACCATATTTCCATTTATTAATACCATTTTCTTTTCTAACCTTAACCACCCAGCAGTTGTGCAAATATTGTAGAATATATATTTTCTGATTGTTTGTTGGCAGCCCTCAGTGGAATCAGGAGATATTTTTGAAGTAGTTCATTACAGTGAAATCTGCAATCTGTCATCATAGTCAATAGTATCATCGTTAAATCTGTATTTGCTTTGCTTATTGACCAGGAGTGATAAAGAAGCAGCAGCAGTTTTCAAGGACTGTTGGATTATTATCCTGCTTCCTTGCATGGAGCACGCAATGTTCATATATTTATATATATTTTCAAACTGCATTCTGTCACAGATTATCAAATTCACTTAAATAAATTAATGAAGTCTCTTTGGATAAGTACCTTTCTCCATAAAATGTCTCTATTTGCTGCTGTTAAAATGCTAATCTAGTCCAAACAGAGTCTCGATGTGCCACAGGCTGGTTTTGAAGGAAGTTGTCGCTATACAAATATAAAAACCTGTTCAGAAGTATCATTAGAGACGTTAGCTTCATGTAAAGGAGAGAAGTTTTAATCCCAGGCTCCAAAGATGTTTGAAACACAGTAGATACAGCTGCACAGGTTATTTTCATCGCTGCCTTATGGCATATTTATAATTCAAATGGTTAGCATTTAAAAGCATCAAATTATAGTTCAGGCGGTATATATTTTCACTGTATTAATGCTTGCATTTATAAGCAGTGACTCAGTATTCATGTGGAGAAAAAAAGCTATAGCAATTTTATTTCTCAGGCTTTCCATCTTGGATAAATATCCCTCGTTATTCAGTTTAAAAATAAACACATTTCTCAACCTAATATTTTTCTCCCCAAAGGAAGAACGTCCTGCTTAATCAAACATTATTACCCTTTATTGGAAATGCTATTAACGAAGGAGCTCTTTCTGAGTAGAGTAATTTAGCATCTTCTTCCCACGTTGTCTAAAATTGGGACGGGTAAATGATGTTATCATCGCCTTGTTAATTCACCTAATAATTTCTCATTTATTTAGATGATGAGATCTATAACTCAGCTCAGCCAGTTAATAGTCTACCTGTGGATTAAACAAATAACACGTTTGGCAATACAATACTCCATAAGCCCTTTTTTGTTTTGTTGCTTGCAATATTTTATGTCTTCTCAGCAACTCAGGAGATAATAAACAAATTCATATATAACACATTTAAATATTCATTATGTGCTTTTTCCTTGTAGCTGTTTTGAACCCCCACACTGTGAAGATTTATGTGTATTCAGCTTTCCCAAACTAAGTGCCTTGCATGGAGAAAAGGATCCGACTCAGTCCCCCTGCAGCCCTCACTGACTGTCTGCTGTTTGCACTTATATTCATATACAGCTGCAGAACATGTATGATAAACTTAAGTAAACACTGTCTCCTGCAAACAGTGTTCACGTAACTATTCTGAATTAACAACTGATTGGTTTGCTGATGACCTCCAGAACAGAAAATATATATAAAAATACAAAAACGTTGAATGTGTGGTGGATGGTTGTAAAGAGTTTGACTTTTACTTTGGTGGCCTGTATTCCTGTTCCATCTCAGTAAGTGTCAGTGTTTACATTTTTATTGTTAAACCTTTATGTAAACTTGAGCTGTATTTATACTTTTGCATCAGGATCTTGCAGAGGTTAAATAAGAAGGCTCTGTGTGGAACTACACGTACGCGTCTGTCTCCTAAAAATTACATTCCCATACGACTAAACTTCATTCTCAATTATGTTTGGAGGGAAACATATTAGCAGCCTGAGCACACAAACCATCTGAATTGGTTTCTACCTCAAGGCACTATACTGTAAAGGCTCATTTATGCTCAACGTTAGATACGGACGGAGCCTTCTCTCCATACTGTGTTCATTTTGTCCATATTTCTGCACGTTTTCTGAAAGCTTACGAATACGGACTTAAAGGAGCGGTACCACCGGAAATCATGGGGGCAGTGTCCCGTGAGACAGTGCAGAGACATGCCCATAGAACATGAAGAAGAAATGTAAAACTTTTTATTTTTTAAATGGCGGAATGAAATGGCAATGTATACATAGAAATGTTTTTTATATCGATGTATTTAATGGGCTCACAGATCACCGCCGTCTACAACGCTGCCTCCACTTTATTACGACTTCCTCCACATCCTGATTGTTAGAAACGTTTTGACTCTCTTTTGCCCTCTGGTGGATGTATTACTGAACGAATCGTTTGAAATGAACGGATCCATTTTTGTACGTAAAGCCTTTTGCCGTCAGATGGTTGTTTCACAGGACCATCATTAGAAACTGTTTGGAAAAGGGCAGGCGCTTTCAAAAAATACCTGGCAGGTGATTGGACGACTGTCTATCATCAAATTTGTGCCGACGCCAGTCAGGAGAAGTGCAGAAAAGCCTTCAGTGGCGTTCTTTGCTCTTTCAGTGAAGAAATATTCTCCAGTTCTGATATAACTGATGCTATAGTGCGATATTGCAGCATCTACGCAGAGCCGCCATTGTTGTTTTGAACGAACAGTCGCGCAGCTCACACACCTACACCACGCCCGTACCTGCCAGCAGCTCCTTGCAGGATGCTGATTGGTCTGGTCAGATCCTGACCGGACCCAAACGCTTTACTTGGAGAGTGGCAAGATGGATTTGTGTGATCACGTGATTTTGTGATATCGCAGGAATCCAGCTGCTATGCAAGGTAAGCATAAATGAGCCTTAAGACAGAACTTTAGTTTGAGAGTCAACTCAGTAAATATAACTAATAGGGCTCTTTAAGTTTTGTTTGACATTGTTTAAATAAATTAACAGCCTGCAGGCTCATTCAGACTGTGATCATTCAACTTCAACTACTGCTGCACTTCTGCAGCTACTGAGCAAATCATAGTGCATCAGTGGCAAAATGATCCGTTTTCAGTTAGTAAAGCACCAAAATGAATCATGTCTACACAAATAACAATATACATTAAGAAACATTTTTGCATCCATTAGCTTTCTCAACAAAGAGATTGTTGGTGTTCAATGTTTTTGTAATGTGTATGTTTTTGTCAACACATAAGATCATTGGCACAGTCTTAACTGCAGCAGAAAACTGATGCTGATTTTTAACTAAATCATGTCTCAGGCTTCTTCCTGAGTGATGGACAAGGAGCAAAGTCAGGCATGGTCCAAGTGCCTCACATGCAGCTTTCACACTGTTGTTGACTGTCAGTTATCTGATGAGCAACAATCATTTGAGCCTTTTGGTGATTCTGCACTCCCGGTACGATCAGGGGTAATGAGGTCAGACACTTTGTAAACCCATCCATCCACTTTTTCCTGCTAAAATTGTGGATTGAATGCAAAGCAAATATTTGCCTCATCATATTTACACAAATTTGACAGATGAGGCTGTGTTTGTTCACCACAAACAGCCCATGTAGGCTACTGACTGTGCAGATTAGCTGTAAATATTAGCTATAAATTAACATATATAGCCTATGCACTGTGTGTGTGTGTGTGTGTGTGTGTGTGTGTGTTTGTGTTTGTGCGACAACACAGACTGATCTCAAAACTAACCAGGAACTCCAGTTATTTCTGTACATTTCCTCCAGTTTATTTCCATTTTCTCTGTGCATTCATGAAGTGGAGAGGAGCTTTGGGATCTGCATTAATTTTTCACTCCAGTGAAACCTTTTCAACTCGCATGAATATATTTTCCCCTTGGTTCACACCGCCTTGAGTCAATTCAAAACTGTTCATCTCCGTGTCTTTTCATTGACTTTGTATGCAATCATATGCCCTCTAAATGTTTTAATCCGACTGAAATGTCATGTTTACAGTGACGAGACCTTCACAACTTCACACTGTTTCCTGCTTTGCTACTACATGTTCTACATACTACATATACTACATATTCTTATATTGTCCTTTTTCTGGTGCTACAGATCCGACCCGCTGCCTCTTGAAGCTTGCATTAAGGTAAGCTGCAAATTCATCTTTGCACATATCCTACTCCATCATGCAGTTACAAAATAAAATGCATGCCATTTAATATGAAACAAGTAATATTAACAGTAAGAGGCGGCCAGGAGGGAAGCAGCATCATACAGCACTCCTTAACTCGGGCTGTACATCTCCGTTTAAGAGGCCTCGTAAAGATTCACCGAGTTTTGTGCTCTAAGCCAGGAGAAAATTGGGTGCCATTGCAACAAATGAATACCGCCGTGTCTTGGAGGCAAATGAAAACCCTTCACTCTGAGTGGATCTGAGCAGCCAGGAGTCATCGCCGGCTCTCCCTGGTGTCACCTCTAGCCTATTAGTCTCTATAAAGGATGATGAATTAGAGACAGAGGGGGAGGAAAGCCTCAGTACCGATGCCGAAGATGGGGGTCATAAGAATGATAAAGTGAACAGCATGAGCGCTTTAATGGGCGACGCCAGCAGAGAAGGCGGAAAGAATGAGGAACATGAAATCTTAAAGAGGGGATTTCCATGTTGTTCCCTCTCTGGTCTGGAGGCCAATACAAATACGTGAGCATTTCTTTTTTTTTTTTCTCAGGTAGGACGTGTACTATTTTGTTGGCCCAAGTTGGTGTTGTTGTTGAAGGACTGCTGGCAGGTTGAATATAAACACAAGTTATTCCAAAAGACAAAGAATGACAGGAGCCATCTATCTTAGACTACAGAGCAAATAAACAGATCTTTAAAATCAAACATACCGTTCTGCCATTTCACTATGAAGGATCGTTGACATTTAGATGAAGAGATGACAAAATATTTATTTTTTGAGAGTTTAATGCCATTTAAGTGCTGCTGCAATTATTCATTTGAAAGTAGATGTCACAATTGCATCACAAGTCAAAATTCGGTGTGTCACATAAAGATGTTGCATAATTTAAGTTGTTATAATCCTCAATCCAGCATTTTTACAGCACGAACCATTCACACACCTGTGTGTGTGTGTGTGTGTGTGTGTATGTGTGTGTGTGTGTGTGTGTGTGTGTGTGTGTGTGTGTGTGTGTCTACCATTCCTGCACAGGATTACAAATGACTTACTTTCACACAAGAGATTCACAGGTGCATGTAATCCAGTTATTTTATCTCACTGATATTAAGCCTAATGTTTACTGTTCATTTGCTTACAGTTGTATCAGAGCTGTAGGTCACATATTGTAAAAAGTAAGATTTTCATATCTTTTTGATTAAGTATCAAGATGCTTAATCCACAGAGCAATGCACACAGCCCGTATTCAGAAACTGTGCCTTTAAATGAGCCGTCGGGACTTCTGTGAGGTTGTGATGTCACAACTATACTGTACATAGGTAGAAAGTGCCACGACAGTAATGTTACAG
>JAOVVB010017875.1:0-15000 GCA_028570985.1 Heterobranchus longifilis | reverse complement strand
TTCTCTCACATGTAAAGCTAATTATCAGCTCATTAACACCTCAACCAAGCCCTATTTATTCACTTACTCCCATACAAACATAGCTGTCTGGTGATTAATATCATCCTGTTTTTTCCCCCTCCAAACTGCACTCACACACAAAGAGTAAATCTGTGTTAAGTCTCTGCATGCACAGACCGGGGGCTGGCTGCACAAAGATAGACTTTGGCTTAGAAGATTGAACTAATGGTCAGACTTCAGACGTAGAAATGCATCTTCTGCAGAAAGCTGTTCTGGACTTAAAAGGTGGAGTCAGCGATTCTGGAGAAAGATTGTTGATATTTGAGCTCAACACCCAAACAAATACACCCCCTCCCATCAGTGTTCCTTTATCGTCCCTCTCGCTCCCACTTCCTTTCTCTTTACACACCCATGGCCTCTCCCCTGTCCTGCATGAGCACAAATACGGCTGTTGCTGTTTGGCTGGAATAGTGTGGCTCAGTCCGAGCCACTTGTTTCCCATTTACAGAGCCAGGGCTGTAGCTACCTGCTAAGTTCATGTTTCATTCACTTGCATCGGTCTTGCCTCCCATTCAAACAGATTTCCATTTACTAAAAACTTGTAGATCCAGTCACAACCGTTATCTCATGTGAGGCGGGTTTAAGACAGAGGCCCACAGTCTCTCCTCCCCACAGTCTGTGGGCATAAACAAACAAGATGGCTGCTGCCGGTATCACGCAATGCTCAGGAAACTCACACCAAACTGTGAAACTAAGTAAGGCTGATCAAATATGAATCAAGATTCTGTTACTACATTGCCTATTTCTGGCTTCAAATATTTTCAGAAACATATTTTAGTGTTCTGTTGAGCTGTAAAATGAGAGTTTGTGCCGACCGCATGTTGGTGTTATGAAAGAAAGAGCTACCATGTTAACTGGTGACTTTCAGCAGAAATTCAGATCAAGCGGTCAAATATGAATCAAGATTCTGTTACTATATTGCCGATTTCTCCGCCTAAAATGTTTTCAGAAACACATTTTAGTGTAGTGTTCAGCTGCAAAATTAGAAAGTTTGCAACCAGGCAGCCATTTTTTTCCTGTTTCAAAACAGCCAACCTGCATGTGTCTCTCAGCGTGTTGCTCTGATTGGTTGTAGGTCAAGTTTTGTTGCTCTGATTGGTTGTAGGTCTAGCCAATTGCGTCCAGAGGCATTTTGGTCTGCACCTTTGATAGCGTCCCTTGGAAATCGAAAGTCAACTGAGAGGTCCCAGAATAATTTTGCATTTGCAAATTAGTCTGGCGATACCAGGCTACCAGGCTTGTGTATAAACACCAGATTTTTTTCAGCACGTTTGCCATGAATTCTGGGTAAATCAACATTTTTTTTCAAACTAAAAAACATGGTTGACTGAGTAACCTTGTCAAACCCCTCGGCTTCGTTCACTCCAGCAGAAAAATGTTGTCTTCTGGAAGAATTCAATAGTTACAAGGACATCTTACTAGGAAAATTCAGTGAAGAGTGTAACAAAAGACATACATCTTCCAGTACTATAAAATCTCTGCACTGCAGACCTGTAGCAGAGCTGAACTGCTGTGGCTTCTTAATGTGTCAGGGCGCAGCGCTTCTGATAACTCATCAGTCAGACTCAGGACAGTTTCTAAAAACAGCTTACCGCGCTCTCTAAATACTCTTTCCTTCCTTATCGCTCCGGCACAACTTTGTCAGACAACCACAAATTATGAACCACGTTTTCCTCTATTTTTGTCATTGGGTGCCACTGGTCAGCAGGTGTCACTGTCACTGATTGTTACCATGGAGACATAGGTCTGACTGGGGATCATGGATGTAAAAGTCGAGGCAATGTAAACTCCAGGAGAACAGCAGGGACAAGGGAGGCAAATCACAAGGCTTGGCACACAGGATGATCACTTATCACAATCAGATTATTTATATCATGTATACTATGTGTTTTACATGGTTTATAATAGATTTTCAGTGTGTTTTCATGCCAGATTCACTCGCGGCACGCAGAAAAAACAGCTGATCGCTCCAGATTGCGAGCCGTTCATGGACCTCCGTGGTGCGTGCCATGTAACGGCACAACTCGTTAACATGGGCGCTGAATGGCAGCGGGCAGAGCTCCCCGGCGCTTTGGCGGCAGGTGAAAACGCGCTGTAACACGGAAGTAAATCCAGAAGCGTATGCACCAGGCGAGCAATTCTCATTGAACTGAATAGGTGCCATTTTGGGATCTGGTATCCAGGTCTTATAATACATCCATGCTGGGGATAGGGTAGCTAAGTTTTTTGTTCTTTAGTTCTTACTTCTGTATTTATTTTTATGAAACCGTCATTAGACTAATGTAAGATCAAAATTGAGACTTGACTATCATACAGACCAGTCTAAAATATCTTTGTGAAACTGGCCCCTGGTGAGCTCTAGAGGTGGATATAAGGATGCCACATCATGACAGCTCCCTTTACACACAATTATTGTGTATTGTGTTGGCCAGGCAGTCTTGTATGGAGCTACATTAACGTCTCTCTGGTGTATCGACACATAAACACTGACTGCCTCACTGCCCGAGGACTGAGAACATGTAACTGCTGCCATCCATCAACAAAGTGGAGGAAACACAAACAAACACACACACACACACATGAACACACTTCCCATTAATCAAGAAGGTTGTTGGTCTGGGTTATTCAAAGCCACATGTTTCCTGACCAGTGCACACCAACAACAGGGTAAAAGGGAGGAAATTGCTGGATGGGAGCTAATGTAACGTAACAGCAAACATGAGGATGATTGATATCTACCGCACCTGCTAAACTTCTTCAAAATTTCAGAATCAACAGATTCACTCAGGGGCCATTTGTCAAAGCGATTTTGATGGATGACAAATGTCTAAATATCAGCCAAAGAAACTAAACAGCTAAACCTTGAACATTAAGCTTCAGCATTAGTGCAAATCACACAGTGATTTACACATACTCCCGTAATTACCATATAATTACATCCTGATTGATAATTAATAGTTCAGTACTGCCTTTGCACTTGAATAATATAAACTAAAGCTCTAATTTGCGCAGACACATACAGGAAATGTTTTGTCTAAATGAGGTTCAGGGGTCCCGCATGGGGTTCATGGAAGAATATATAAAGTATAGAAAAACACACAGAAGGAAGTGGTGTAACACTTTTGTTATGTGAAGGGGTCTCAGACAAATCTGCACATTTGATACATTTTAAAATGCTTAGAGAAGCACTTTTAAATATAGTAAATATAGTAATAATTAAACTAGATATTTTACAAGCATTTAAAGAGCTGATATCTTATTTATTTCTTACCAAATGTCACAGACAAACTAAAATGACAAAAGCATAAGACACTCCTGCAGATTAGTTATAATACTTATAATAAAGTATTTGGTTTAGTCTTTAAAGTATTCAAATCTACAATCAATTATTGATTTCAGTATTTCAAAATGGTAATTTAAATGTGAAAAATAAATAAACAAAGCAGCACAGAACTTTTGAAAATGGTTCATTTGTTTGAATGATGTAGATGCACATGTAAATTATTCTCCATAAGTTTGTGGATAACTTCTAAAGAATATATTATTAATCTGAGAAGCATCTGAGGTTTGAAACCGTTTTTTATTTATAACAACTACAGTTACAACCTGTCTATTAGCTGCTTGTCCAAAATAAAGGAAAGATGCAGATTAATAATTAACGTCTATGATTAATAACAACAGTCTTACTAAAAAAATGTAACATGGAAATATAAACCTATAAGTAGATTAATTTGGACCTTTTTGGTGATATTTTCCCCCTGTGCCTGAAAGGCTGCTTTCCCATCCACATTAAGCGTCACTCAAATAAGAAAGAATGAACACGCATTTATTTTAGTCCAAATAAACTAAACTATCAAAATGTTATTTTACTATAGTAAGTCACATCTTACAAAAAACATGTTCCTAAAGAAGACTGAGGCAGTTCTCAGTTAAAATTAGACGACACTTGCGAACACAACTCAGAGGATTTCTGGGCATACATGACTAAATCTGTATCTCTGTGAGAAAAATCTGTGATTGTTGTTTTGCTCCAACTGCCAAGCTGCTTTGCCACATCTTTCAAACGGGCAAAATGGAGCCAAAAACAGCCCAAACAATCACACATTAAAAAAAACAGCCTGTGGTTATGTAAAGCAGTGGATTAATATATGAGAAAAAGATCAGAAACTGGAATCTATTCAAGCAGACTTGCTGAATCTTCAGGGAACTCTGCAGACTCAGGTCAGAGCTGCAGGTCACAACCCGCACCAACAAAGACAACCAACTCAACAACCAACAGAAGGGAGATTCACACAATCTTCAACATTCCCAAACTGACTTGGTTATTCCTAATTTCTTCGACATTTTCAACAAACTTGTGCCTTCCTGGACAATAAAATAAAAAAACACATTCAAATGTCTAAAAAGCTTAAAGACTTCAGTCAATTCTATGTCAGTCCACTATGATACTGCTACTCACTGAAATAATTACTGCATAATTACCTACAAGATGTCACACAATGGTACTATATTTATCTATCTTATTAGACGAATAAAGGAACTAACACTTCACATCACCGATTATGACATTATTTCATAATACTATGTAATTACTCTCAATAATTACTAAGCAATTAACTTGCCTAAAAGATTTTTAAAAAAGTAACATTATTCATTACAATTATCAATCATGATGTCTTAAATTGTTCATGACCTTTGTTTCACTGATATATTATTTTATAGTAATAATTAGCTCCCTATTCTGCTCATCATACTGCTGTTGTCGGCCTAAATACGGCTAACTTTTATGTTTTGCAGACATATCAATTGCATCAATAACTATAATCCAACAATATCATATGTCTAATTCTGAAATAGGCCATTCTGCATAATGAGTACATTTACTGTTGGTACTTTAAGTAGATATGAGTAGATGCTAATACTTATTATTTACTTCAGTGAAATTTTTAATGCAGGACTTTACTTATAACACTGATATTGCTACTTTTACTTCAGTTTCCACCACTGGTCACAGTTTGCCACAGATTTAGTCATAAAGGAAGCAAATTCTGATCAACTGTTTGAGAGACATTGTGATGTAAAGTATAAACCTCAACACATCTTAGCGACATCTAGACACTCAAACAAGGCCTCTCTGTCTTGATAATGGCTGCGGCTGAGAAATATGACACCCAGAATCAGGGATGATTAAGGAGAAGTGAGAGCACCGAACAATCAACCTCTAAAATCAACTCTACAGGTATGCTGACTGAGCTGTCTGTATCGAGTTGCCACAACTCAGTTCTCAACCTGTAACGATGAAGCAACAGAATGTGTGCTCTGCTGCTCTCTAGTGGTGAAAATGTGATAATGTAATTTAAAGATCTGAGCTAAAAACACCTGTCCACCTTCAAAACAAGAACAGAATAAGTCAGTGTGATAAACTATCTTACTAACTATTGGCCTGAATGTCCTACATGAGCATCTCCTGGCTGTTAGGAGGATAACCTGAAAGCCACTGTGGAATTAAACAACCACATTATGAATCTTATATGAACCTCAGTCTCAGTCAATAAGCACTTGAACAGGAATGTCCTTTTCTAATCATCAAGGTATACTAAACATAATTATTTTAGCTAATTAGACCATCAATTAGGTTTTCGCATAGCACACAGTTGCTATCAATATGGGTTTAAAATGTTGACGCATTATTAAAAGCTATTTTGAAGAAAGATCCAACCTATAAACTGCTGTGCAAAGGCAAAAGACCTTAACTTAATTGTGGTCAAAACTGACTTTTTGTACCAATAAAGACCTGCTCTATCACATGGACAAATATCCTGTCTCCTGTGTCGTTGTTTTTTGTTGATAATAGTGGGTTGTGTTTGCCTTAACTATGAAAAAATCTGGAGAAACCAATAAGGTAAAATCCCTTATCTTCACTTAAGGTTCTCTAGTTTTGTTTCGTTGCGCTTAGAATACTTTGTTTGCCGTTTTCCTGCGTTCAAGTTAGGGCGTTTTTTTTCCTCTGTATTCTCTGTGATACATAAAACACAAAAACACAACAATCAAAGCAGCACTTACAGAAGTTTCCAGGCGGCTGTAAGCTGTGTTTTGTGAGGGCACACCAGCCGACGGGGAAGATGTCTCTGGAGTCGAACGGGCACCAATAGTCAAAGGCGCCTCGCCAGCCGTCAAACATGACGAAAATCTCCTGACCTCTGACCTCTCCCACTGTGGCAGGGCAAATCAGATAGGGGTTCTTCCTGTCCACCGCCTCCAGCTTCATACCAGGCTGGAAATAGTTTTTAACTGGGCTGGCTGGTTCCTAAACATACACAAATAAATCAGTCAAATAAATACTGTACAATCACAGAATCTGTTTTTGTATTTGAACATGCTTACTAATGAATGTCTGGTTCTTGTTTATGTGTATTTATTCTGTTTAAATTGTACTCTCAACGCTTGCCTTTAATGATTCCTCGAGATTAAATAAAGGTTGAATGAATTAATGAGCATGCTTACTTATGAATAAACACAATTTTAATCATGTTTTATTGAAACAAAACACTGCTGGCTCCACTTTTTGCTGCAATAAATACTGTATGTATTTACTGGCATGCTGTTGCGTTTAATCCAGTGTAACTGACATAAGTGCCCCCCCTTGTGTCAGTACACAGTACTGCAATGAAAACAGTAGGACAAGTTTAAATATTTTTAGATCAAGATTTATAGTTTTATCAATTATGATCCCAACCACAAAGCCCATAATCTGCTTTGCATGTTTTATTACTTAGTTTAAATGTGTTTTTTTCAAATGTTTTAATCGTTTAAAAGCAGGAATGGAGCTTTTCTTAACATGAAAATGAAGAGATTAGGACACCTGGAAAATTAATCCCCATTTAAGGTCGACACTTAATGCTGAAACCAGGAGAAAACTGACACTTGATATGTCATTTCAATCTTGACAACTTCAGAGTTTGATCAGCTTCAGTACAAAAGAAAGTAATATCAGTATTGACCTTTAGTGTTGTCATTACCTTTTTAAAAGCAGAGGCTGGGGCCATCTCTGCTCCACTCAGCGTCCGCAGGAGGAACATGGGCCACGAGGAGGCGTTCATCCTGAAACCTGAACACAAAGTCAGATTTATTGAAATGCAGACAGAGGTGGTGGTGGTACCTGTCAATAAGCAGGACTTCCTTATGTCAATACTGGATTTCTATGTGATTTTTGCATCAGTGTGACAAAGTACTTATTTGATTTATTTGACAGGGACCACGTGCAATACAGAAAAACTTCAATACTTGAAATATGATGTATTATACATCATATTTCAAGTATTTCAAGTTCTTTGGTAATTGTAACCTTATGTTAAATGTATGTATCCTTGTTTATTGTCTTAAATGTTTGTCATTGTTGATGTTGCAAATGGAGCTGCTGTGATGAAGGAAAAAACGTAGACTTGATCTGACAATAATCATCATTAATTGCCGGGAGGTTCTGGTATTACCATGTCTGATGCCTTGCAATAAAATGCTTAAAGACAGTCTGAGAAAACATGGTCCTTGTTCACTACACAACTCACTACACATCTATCACATTTTGGTTAAGATATTTGTTTGACATTGTAATTCTCCAGGTATTTACATATTTCTCCTCTCAAACAAACTCAAGTTGTGTAAAAATAGACAAATATCTTATCGACAAATTCCAGTTTAGAGACACTCACCCAGCGGTGGTTGCAGCATGTCCCCGGTCCTCTCACAGGTTCCTATTGGTTGGATGTCTAACGAGTCGACCAGTCTCCAGAAGTCGTTGGTGTTGTCACTTCCATCCAGACGCAGGCGTAGACGAGTACCCACCATGCCCATCACCGTTGCAATGCACATAGAGTTAGAGTTGCGAGGGTCCCGCGCCTCAAGTTTCATACCTGCTTTAAAGTCATTGGAGGGGGGGATTCTAGACTGCAGAGGGACACACAGGGACCTTCGGTCACGGTCATGTACTGCGAGGACACTTATGACAGGACGACCCATCAAAATGTACTCCAATATGATCAAATATTCAAGGTGACATTCTTGAATTGTGATTTCATTTCAGGGGTTCAATTTAAGACAGCAAAGTAAACACATTGGGTCTCCACTGTCAGATCACTTACTAACTTTAGAAGGGTTGATGTGACAGGTTAGAGTACTACTATGCACACTGGGACTTCAATTTGATTTACAGTTAAAGAATAAAGCTGGTGATATTCTTCGTCTGTCATATTCAGCCCATTTGATCCCACTGAGGACGTACATCCTTGAAAATGGGTCACAAATATAAACTTTCATTTAAAAAAACCCACCATGTTATTTTCTAAAAACAAATGCTGGGCACTAACTGGAGTAAATAGACTCTTTGTTTGGGACTATTTTCAGCCATGGCTTTACAGCAGCAGTTGATTTAGCTATATTTAAAAATAAACATCCATGCCCATGTTCATCATAATGAAGAAACATGTCACTCACTACAACGGTGTGGCTCATTGATGTGTTTTTAATAATTTTTTGAGCAATGGAGCTCTATGGCACAGATAGTCTGGCTTACCGGGTGAACAGTGCCTGCATAAAGCCTTACTTCCTTACCGGCGCTGTGTCCGGGGCGTGGCACTGCCCAGGACTATATGTGATTGCTTTAAGGAAATTCAAACAGGAGTTATCTCCCTATCCAGAAGTGAAAATGCACTGAATCCAGACCTTACTCCAGAGACCTGTATTACAAAGCCAGTTCAACATAGCCAGGATATCTTTTGGTAATCTGGCTTCATGAACCCTAACAACCCCAGTTATCAACTCGATAAGTCAACCCAGGGTTTCCCTGTCTAGATATGAAGGGACAAGTCTACTGGCAGCAGAGCCAAGTCCAAACTATGATATATTAGACAAATACAAAGAAGTTAAACACATAATTAATCTGCCAAATGCAGCTGATAAAAAAAATCCATCACTGTGTGAATGTGTAAATTAATATGCTTATAATATCACTGTGTAATGGAAAGTAGCAACCTGCACCACTGCAAATTGAACAGTGTGTCGGGTGCACTTATTAAAAAAAACAGACAGAAATTGGAAAGAGAAAAGGCAGTCATTGTAAGTATGATTTAACAGATGCATGTGTTTCTGCTGAAATGTGTTTTGCGCACAATAAATAAGAAAACTATGTATTCATTTTAGTCTCCTTATTAATAATCTCCTTATTTATTGTGGGGACAAATGTGTTTCAGCTGAAAACTCGTTTGTCACAGTAAATAAGACTATTTAGGAGTGCAGCATAAGTTACCATGGCGATGTACCCCAGATAAGAAGTGAACCACTGTCGTAGAATGTAAAACCTCAGGGTTAACCCTGACGTTAACCCCAAATCCTGCTTTGTAGTGCAGGCCCCTGCTCTGTGGAGGTCTGGCTACGTGAGACTATGACACATAGGAATAAGCTACTATATATCAGGCTTTACCTCCACTGACAACACTTGTTAGTTTGATCTATTTATTGTTGCTATTGGTTTTTGTTGACAATAATACAAATACAGAATATCACCAGACTTATCCTTTAAACAACACCTTTAAATAAACAACCCATATTTACAAAACATCAGAAAGGACATGCTTGTCCTGAGTCAGGATAGACTGTATTTAACAATAGCAAAAATACAAACATTAAGAAAAAGCAATACAAGGGGAATTCATTAAATGGGAACTTGTAAAAAAAGCGCCTTAATAATCAGCTAGTTACCTGTTTGAAGCAAGTAGGCGACGCTGCAGTGGAGGACGTTTCTCTCAGATAGTCTTCCCAACTGAACGGTTCTAGCAACAAAAACAACAAACCACTGATTACTGTACGGTTGTTGAACGTAAGTGTGAGAGAAAAGGCTGTAAAACATTTCAGAGAAAATAAAACTTCTGATTTGATCAGAATAACAGACTTGTTTGGCCACTTGGGGGCAGCGGAGACAACCTGTGACCAACAACAACACTGACATGGCATTAGCTTTCGAGTTGATATGGAGCGAACTTGCTAGCAAACAGTTCCAGCAGCTAACGCTAGTTCATTACGGAGCAACATTAGCATTCTGTTACCACCTGGCGATGGTATCACACTTTTAACTCTGTTTTGTGTCTTCACTGTGGTCTACTGGTGGAAATAGTTGGCTTTGTTGCTGCTAAATGCTCCACTAGCTAGCTAGTAACATCAGTTTTCTCTACCGCGTCTTCTTCTTCTTCTTCTTTTTCCTTCGGCTTCTTCTTCTTCTAATTAATTTCCGGCAGACCTCCCAGGTTGACTTTTAGGGATCATCCATAAATTACTGCTTTAATGACCACATGCAACATACCCATGTTTTTTTCAATACTTTAATGCTGACTTGCTTATTTGTGAAAACTTGTGAAAACAACACAAAATTGGTAATTTTTGTTGCAATGCAATTTATTTTACAAAAATATTTTAATAGAAAATAATAATAAATGACAAGCTACTACACTGGACACCAGTGGTGGAAGAAGTAGGCTACTCAAAGTAGAAATACCAGTAAAAGTCCTGAACTCAAAATGTTATTTAAGTTAAAGAAATGTAGGCCTATTATCAGCAAAATGTAGCCTATTTAAAGTATCAAAAATACAATTACTCATTATGCAGAATGAGTCAAAGTGTTAGCCGATTATAGAATATTATATTATTCTGTTTTTTTATCACTAACAAATACATAGTTCATATTTTCTCAATGTGGAGCCAATTTTAGATAGTTTACTACTGTAGATGAGATAGTATTGCATCATATCATACAAGCCAGGGTTGGAAATTAACCTTTTTGTCCACCTGCCACGTTTTTTGGCTGGTGAGTAAAGCAAATCTAGCAATCCTGCTTATGTTACCAGCACTTGGGTGGTGGGTGGTGCTTATTTCCATCACTGATAAAATCATACATATGTTTGTATATAATAGAAATACTCAAGTAAAATACACGTGTTGAAATTGTACATAAGTAGTCTACAACAGCCTACTTGAGTAAATGGAGGCCTACTTAGTTGCATGCCACCACTGCTGGATACATACACACCTCTTCATATTGGATTGTAGTGCTGGTCTATTCATAACAATGCATTTTTCTAGAAAATTCATGCTTTTTTTTTCAATATAGGGCATGGAAACTATTGAAAAATAATAGCTTCATCAATAGCTTTCCATACAAATATTGCTTTTATCTGTATAATGTGTAATGTATAGGCTTTTTACACACAGCACAGTAAGCAAAATCTCAGAACTTTAGTCAGACTTGAGACCTAAATTAGCCTAACTGTTTGGATGTACAATGGATTGCAGAGAGAGAAAAATACCCAATTCATGCTTGTATACACAGTTGCTAAATCTTCACAATTCAGGAAGTTTAGAAGAAATATGCCAATAAATGATGATGAATGTAATCTTGGTTAAATCATCAGGAACTGGCTAAAAACCTTCTGAAAATGCAGCTTAACTTGTAACAGACTGCTTTTGTTAACCCACCCCAGAAATACAGATAGATAATTGACCACTGTTAATGCAAGTACTGACACAGAAGTCGACGGATCGAAAAAAAAGCTATTAGCTCAACATTTTTTAGACCGCTAATGAAAAGGATCAACAAAGAAGAGAAAAAACAGCCAGAGATCAGAGTTGCCTACCATTAGATTTGTCGAGGGGAGATCCTGCTGTGATGCTGCTTCGTCTCTCTTTCTCCTCTTTTTGATCTGAAATCAAAAGATGATTGAACCGCTCATCAGAATGTGGGAGCTACTGATATACAGACTGTAATTACTGTGAGAATGAAGGCATAAAACCTGCGATTGAAATAGCTCTGAGAAAAAATGAATGCCGAAAAATTCAAATTATGCGTGTTAGGAAGCGTCAGAGAGCATTTTGATCTTTCTGTGTTTGTTTCGTGATCAAATTGGTGTTGAAGCCTATTAGTACATTTGAGGATCAGTCTAAGTACAACAGCGAGAGAACAAGCATAAAAACAGCACCGTGAGGCCTACCTCTGTGTGGCGTTCGGCCCATGATGACCAAAGTTAAATGTGCGGCTGCAGAGGAGCTGAAGTCAGACAGGCTGTTACCTCCACAGACACTGCAGAGGAGACAGATACAAAAACTTCAAAATACCAGAATACACAGACCCACTGTAATGCATGCTGTGGTGATCGTGAGCACGTTTTTAAAGGGGGTTTCACAGCATTACAAGTAAGGGATGACGGGATGCTCAACACCCCCATCAAAATGAATAGATTATAAAGTTGCATGCAAAATTAATTTCCACTTTCCCCCAATAAAACCAAGAGAGTTTCACTTCTCACATCTTTACACTAGTGTCTTGTGTGTTAAAGAATTTATTTTAAAATACTGCTGTTGGTTTATAAAGCACTGAAAGATTTAGGGCTAAAATAAATGTATAATCTGCTGCTTCATTATGAATCATCCCGACCTCTCAGACATGTCTGCTTACTGTCCCAGCATTTAGTTTTAATGCACCACATATCTGGAAAAAAAAACTCCCAGAAAACTTGAGATCTGCTCAAACTCTCTGTCTTATCTTCTTTCATCTTTTAAATCCTGTTTGACTTTTTATATTGTCTTGTGTTTCTTTTTGTCTCAGTGCATTGCATGTCTTATGTAAAGCACTTTGAGTTGCCTTGTTGTTGAAAGGTGCTGTGCAAATACACTTGCCTTGCTTTTTTTTATACTGTAATTGAACAGTGATAATATATTTTCATTTTAAAAGGTTAAGTCTGGTGATATATTTTTCTAATTGTCAACAAATCCAATGAAAAAGACCAAAAACAACAATGGATTGATCCAAGTAACAAGTATTGTCTGTGTAGCCAAAGCCATAGTTGTTGTCCATTAAAAACACAATTATGTAGGATTAAATCCCAATAAAACATCCCATTAATTGTGCTTAATAAATAACTATCACAGCGTGAACACAGCGTGGGGATTTGAAATAGTTTACAAGTCTGTGAGTTAAGCAGTCTTGCTACATGACTAACATTTACTCCTGATGCACTTTATTATTATTAATAAAATAAAATTGTTACCACACGGTTTAGGCTGAAAATCTGGCCCAAACATCCAGGTTTAGCCTACAAAAACTCTGAGCATAGTCCCACTCCCTGCAAAGTCCATACATAGCTCAAAAATGAAATAATCCAAGGTACCAGAGCATCAAAAAAAAAAGTGATACTCAAATTTAAATCCAGAAATTCAAAGGTTAAAATCCCTCCAGAAGCAAGACAATGTCTCCTTTTCCTTGTGTCTAAAAATCTTGGCATCTGCAATGTATTGTGGCTGTCCCTCCCTCTGAAGACCCCTCTGTCTCTGCAGCGAATCCCATTGAGTCAGAAGGAGCCATAAAGATTCCAAGCTGCCATAAAAAGCCATTAAGACGTGTGGATGCAGGACGTCTGCTGGCCGACATGAAAGCTCTGCTCTTGGCTCAGCTGCAGACCGGGTCAGTGTTTGCTCTGCAGGTCTGCCTGCTCGCTCAAGATGGTCAGACAAAAAACTCCCGGCAGACCAGGAAGCACTTAATTTTTACAACCCCCATTTCCACTAAGGCACCCACTTATCTGGGATTAGTGTAATGTTCACAAACCTGAAGATCTGAAAAATGAGCCGAGACCTGGTTTCAGGAGAGGTTGTAACTTTTTCTTGAGCTGTCAAAAGTGTTACTGATAGTAGTTTTTCCTCATGTGAGAAAAAAAGATTTGGGTGAAACTTTACTCAAAGAGATTTTGTTGTAATGGTGCCAAATTTGAAAACAACAATGTAATGCATATTTTTTTAGACTGCCTTATAAAGCATTTTACTGTTGTGATATTTGATGCTGACAAAAACACTTATTTCATTGCTTCTTCGCAAAGTAAATTTCACCTGAAGTTACATAAAAACAGGTCATTTCTGAGAATAATAGGCTGCCTGTAACTATAAGGATTAATTTCATTACCACATCAATAATCAGTTGATTACTTCTTTTAATTCAAGTTCCCAGATTCAACTTACAATTAAAATAATTGGCAGATTAATCAATAACAACTGAGAACCTGGAACTATAGGTAATATTTGACATTCTTGCCTAAGATTAATCGATTATGAAATTTACAATTATATAAAATAGAGGAAAGCAGCAAAATCTCACATTTGAGCAGAATTTTTGCTTGAGATAAATAACAATCAATTGTCAAAATAATTGCTGATTGATTAATCAACAACCTGTTTGATACTATAGCCGATTACATTTGCAATTAATTTAAATCAGTAAGACTTCATAAGGCTGCACGATATGAGGAAAATGTCTCATTGCGATCATTTTGACTGATATTGAAATTGCGATATGATTCACGGTATTGGAGGGAATGATCATTTTTGCATCATTATTCTCATTATCTTTGAAATATATTAAAATGATCATGGTGTTATTTTTTTGGAGGCTACCAAACAAAAAAAAATGTTCATAAGTCTGTAGAATATGATTTGTAGGCTGGGACATCTCTGCAGCACCACAGAATGATATTTTGACATAGGCTATATTTTGCATTAAAATATTGTGCTCTCGAGTCTGCGATTTCGATAAAATTGCGATAAATTGTGCAGCCCTAAATAAAAGATTGACAGTCTATGTGGGGTTATCCTGCACATCCTTCTATGCCTAGAGGAGAAATAACCCCTTTTTGTTGTTATTTTGACAACAATGAGATCAACCTTCACCTCCAGACTGGAAACCATCCTCCCAGCCTCTCGTGTGTTTTCTCTGCAGGCGGCTGAGTTTGGAGACAGGAGGGTAAAAGGATCACATTACTGCCGGGAGACGCTGCAGGGCGTCACCTCCACGGTGCTAACTTACAACAGGGTTTCACATCCCCCGCCCCCCCCCCCCCCCCCCCCCCCCCC
>JAOVVB010017857.1:0-16317 GCA_028570985.1 Heterobranchus longifilis | reverse complement strand
GAATAGCTTTCACTCCGGAAAAAACTCCCTGGCCTGTTTATATTTCTTTAAACCAATCACAATCATCTTGGGCGGCGCTACACCCCGGCTGCAGCGAAAGGACTTTGAGAACCACACGGAAGGAAGGAGGGACTTCCTCCAGCCGGGGTTTTCCTCCTGGCGGAAGTATAAGGCTTTATGTCGACACTGCTTACATAACCAGCCAGACTAGTGTATTACCTACAGTAGGCGGTCTGCACGCCCCCAGTTTGGAGAAACAGACAGGAGTCCTGACACGGAAGCTAAACAATGTACTGCTGTGGATGGGGGTCAGCAGCTAAACATATTTTAGCTGCCTAAAAAAAGGTACACCTAAAAAAATTTAAAAAATCTGTGTATGTATGCCAATGAGTCTGGTGGCTTTGAAGAGAGCACAGACAATAGCTTCAGTTCCCCGTCATAAACTTAAACAGGCAAGGTAAAGCAATGAAAATATTCTAAATATAACGTACACTTAAACTGATATTTTAGGTGGGCCTTTCTTTAGGTGGCTAAAATAAGTTTAGCTGCTGCCCCTGTCCACAGCAGTACACTGCTTAGCTTCCGTGTCAGGACTCCTGTGTGCTTCTCCAAACTGGGCGAGTGCAGACCACCATCTACTGTAGGTAATACACCGACTATGGTTCAGTACCTCATACAACCCCACTTCAAAAAAATTCAGAACTATCCCTTTAATATGTCCTTTTACATGTATTATTACTGTTTTTCTTTAACAGAGCCTCCCAGCAAAAGCATTTCACACGATTATACTTGTAGCCTGTAACCAGAGTGACAATAAACATCTGGAATCGTGATGCATGCCATGGCTTATACATAAATCATTTCTATTCCATAAATAGAACATTATTTGTTGAGGAATGTGAATAACTGTAGTAAAATTAGTCATTATAAGACTATTTCATGTGGACATTTTCATTTTTTTCCCCCATAAAATATGGCATGCGTTTGCATGAATGCCAAATCTCAGAAGCAAATGATGAAAAACATTTCAATGTTCCATATTTCACACATAGGCTATTGATTAATACTGCATTATAGCGACACACAAAGCAACATTACGGTTGCATTACAACTCAAAAGTCAGATGGAAATTAATGTCGGCATGAAAAATAAAAATCCATTCTGCTTGTCCAAGAAACCCCTGATAAATATGCATTTAATGGTGTTACAGCACCTCTCGACAGAAATGCGATAAGAAGTAAAGAAATTGATTTAATCCGTGAAAGCCGTTTCTAAAGCATAGGACAGCTACACTTAAAACCTCTGATCTGCTCCATACACTGCTTCACTGCCTCCAACGATTGTTGCTGAGGAAATGTAAAAGTATGAGTCACACCACCTTACAGCATGTCTGTCAAAGGGGGCAATATTCATTTAACTTTCTATAAAATTTTCATTTAGTATTATTTTCATTTCTAACTTGTGAGTTAAGCTTTAGAAAGGGCCAGACAGGCTGCAGACAGTTCCGTTGAGCAGTAAATTTACCAATTATTCAACAAGAAATGAAATACTTAGCCTTGGACGACCTGCTGGGTTCAAAAGACACACTGAATTAAGCCATGAAGAGAAACTTAACTCTCTCGGCAAAGTGTTTAAGGCCACTAACCTTTTCCTCCCAGGGCAGTGACTGCGGTTCAATAACCCAGAGTCTACCCAAGCATGAGTGGCCCTATCAGAAGTATTCTTCTGTTAAGCTGGTGGACTAATGCCTCACATTGCCATGGATTATCATAAGTACCTCCCCAAGAGGCAGAGCAGAAAATCTCACATATGGAGGATTCAGAGGCAACACTCTGCATAAACTAGTTCCCCCTCTCTTTCAACCTCCTACTCTCTTCGGTATAGATCGGACCGTGAAGTGAGAGAGACGTGTCCACCACCACCACCATCAGCACCACCTCGCTCATTGGCAGTTGTGAGATGGGAGAAATCCTTTTTTTTTTTTCTAATGAAGAGGGAGAGGCATCGACCTCAGCCCCTGTACTTAATTAAAAGGGATTCTTCACAGACTTCATTAGGTGGTGAGGAGCAGCCTGGCAGATTAATGCCCTGTGTCACTTTCCTCAGACAAACAGATGAGATCCTCTTATTTTCTCCTGACATTCACACACACACACACACACACACACACACAACAGAGAATGTTGCTCCTCACCACACAGTCAGTCCGTGTGCGTGTGCTATATGAGGACAAAAAAAAAAGTCTGCTTTCAGATTGAGGCAGCTGGTGAACATACTGTAATTAACTGTGGCCCGGACCAGCAGCCAGGCTCGGGCAGCATTTAGGCGTCCATTAAAAGCCATCATCTGTAGTTGGGCAGAATTTTTAATGGATTTTTTTTCCCTCAGCACTTTGACAGTTCAGGTTCCCAACTTGGTTAATATGCATTTCTAAAACACTGCAGTACTGGGCCAAGCAATCCTTCTTTCCTGACTGCCCATCAGCAGCGTCAAGTGGAGCAACGTGCCAACAGAACAGATAAGCAGGTACTGAATCCAGGCCAAGAGAAAAACCTCTGCATTTCAATACGCACAGTTACATTAAAAAGGTTAATTTCCTTGAAAGAGCTGTATTTATACCCCAGATTACTGCTCTTTATAAAAGTTCAAATGAATAACGCATGAAGGAAAAAGGCAATTACATGGCCGGGTTTCAAAATGGCATGACGCCTTTTTGTTTGTAATGGTTGGTTATATTCCACAATGGTAACTAACAGAGAATAATTGGCATCTTATTAACGGTCGGTTCCGTTTCTTACTCGTCCCTTTATGTCGTTTGTTTGTGTGCTGCATGTAAAAGCAGAACCTCAACCGCAGACTTGTTGTTCTGGTTGTAATATGAATGCTTTGTGTAATTAGCTTGATATGCACTCCAGCCATCAGCATGTTGCCGTGAATGCAGCTTGTCATTAAAAACTAGAGGGGGATAAAAACATTTCTGGGCTCCTAATCAGTCAACACATTCTCCTGCTGCGTGTCCCACCAGGGACACTGGGAGTCAGAGTTATGGGTGCTGAGAGAAAAGTCTCTATAATGATGTTATATTAAATGCTGCGCAACATTCCTGGTTTTTTAATTAATTTGAATGGCCAACAACATTTTACAACAGACAGCAAACCTGAACACCAACATCAAATGGACACAAACACCAGTCTCCTGTTATTTCTTATTAACTTCACCAAGTAGTTTTGGTGCCTAAACCTAACCAGTAGTTCTGTTTCACCACGTTAACCACGTGTTTAAAACGGTGATCGTGGGACCGTTTCACAACGTTAACGGTCATATTCCGTAAGATATCATACGAACCTGTTCATGAGAATACGTCATGTAGAATATAGTTTAGAGAATATTATAGATCCATAGTTGGCTAACGAACAACCAAGTTTAGACTGCTTATGAAAAAAAAACTTTTTTATTGATTTGCAACTTTTTTGCCTTGCAGTTATAGTCCTCCACCCAGTGTCCCTGTGTCATGTCAGTTAATGGTTGAAATTCCATTGTGTATATATTGTGCACAATTTATATTATTTGCGTTATTAATTTGTTTAAAGAATGTGAAATCAGCTGGACTATCATTACAGTTATTTTTTGGGCCCCAGTAGGAGGTTTTAGTCCTTGTAGGCATGAATGGTATAACCAGGGTTGGGTAGTAATGGATTACATGTAATCTGGATTACGTAATCAGATTACAAAAGATAAGTAACTATAATCAGCCTAGATTACATTTGAAAAATGTGCAATTAGATTATAGTTTCAAGGATTATTTCATTCTATTTTTGATTATGTCTTTAAAATATGGCAATCTTACAATTGTGAAAGTTTTTTAAAGTTTATACAGAAAAAATAATATTTGTGTAACTTTTTTTCCAGTATAAAAAGTGCAATATTTTCAATGTTTGATTTTGAAGTAATCCAAAAGTATTCAGATTTCATAATCCAATCAATTCCGTAACTAATTACAAAAATGGCCATTTAATTATTCAGTAAAAGACTACATTTCAGTAAGTAAGTAATCTATCTGACCCAACCCTGCCGATGGCACATGTGCTTGCCATGTGCGTATCAAACATGGCCGGATAATAACCAATTTTCATGAATTAAATGAAGAAAAGAAAGCCAATCTAGTTTGGAGCCGGGCTTTACTGGCATGTGAAGAATCAAAGGCAAGCTGCTGATAAGAATATGTAAAGGTCATGAAATGCAATAATGACTAACTATGATGTATAACTGCTGACAGTATGAGGTAAATTGACTTTAAGCAGAGCCAGGCTCAGAGCATTCAAGGCTTAAGTTGTGTCTTTGTGCTGATTGCAGCATGTTTTGGAAATACAAAGACCACTAGGATCAAAGAAACAGTGTGGTTCATTTTATCTTACTGAAATGGAGGTTCCTCCCACCACTGTGTTACAAGGGGACCTGAAAGGATGGCTGGGGAGCAGAACTCCACTCGTGAAGTAGAGCTACTCACTTTGTGTGTGCGTGTGCGTGTGCGTGCACATGTATATATACCCCTGAAGTTGAACAACATTTCACTTTACCCTCTTCCTGCCTTTTTTTGTTCTCTCAATCTGTTGCAGTCTCTGTCTGCTAAGAGGCTGCTGTGGAATCCATCTCATATTAATTACTTTCTCTTTCCCACATGCCCTGTAACCAATCTGGGAAGCTGACGATGAATAACTTTGCATTCTAAATCTGCTTTGAATACAGAATTTGAGATTCTGTTTACACCGCTCTTGGTCAACGTGTCTCCTTACGGCCCAAGCAGAAATTTTCATCTAGCTCTCAGCAACGGCATCAACTGAATTAAACACAAAATATATGAGAATTGGAAGAGCTGGAGAAGACTGTCCTTAATTTAAAATCCATGTGCTAGAGATAGAGAGCATGCACTATGTATAACACCATGCATTTAAACATGGGTGTTGGATTAAATCAGAGCCATTCAACAAGGCAATTGATTAAAAAAAAAAAAGAAGAAGAAGAAGAGAAATCTACTTTAAATAAATTCCCCAAATGTAATTAAGCTTTTGTTTGTAAAGTACATGCGCTGAATTTTGAAATGGCCAGTTTCAAAATGAGGCTGTACGTGCGTTGCTGCACTGAACAGAGCAAAGACACCACCTCTAACGTCTGTGCAGAATGCAAATGCACAGGAAGACAAATGTCAAATCCATAAAGTCATTCATCAAACACTTAGGAGTTTCGGCAACAACAGAGTGCCCGCCGGTCACCAGTACAGTGGCCTTTTCGCCTAGGTGTCACGTTGCATCATGCATCATAACAGGTGCTTCTCTGTGAACGGGCACAGCTCGAAATAAGGCATATTTTTCAGCTCCTGCCAGTAGGGATGGACGATGATGCCTCTGAGCATAAAGCCATCACTGCTTGACCATGCAAACAGATTTACAACACTGTAACTTTAATTAATATGCCAGATAGTCAGAAACGAAAGTGCCATATGTCAATAATCAAGACCTCTTAATTAGGAGACGTGACAGCTGCTAATGAGTTCCGATACACTGTCATGAATAAAAGGGCTGTCGAGCCACTAAATGTCACCTGCTAACCACCATACAGATTTTGAATGTTAATGATCCAACACACATATATAGCCAACAGGATATTCAAAATCGTTACACAATGTCTTCTTCAAGCTTCACTCTGGTATTCTGGTGCAGGATCACTGCTGCAACTCAGAAATACACAAATCTTTCAAAAGGCCAGATCAACACAACAATAGTTTAAACGCATGCAAAATCTTCTAGAGACAGAATGTACTGCTAAGGATGTACGATAGAGGTGAAAAAAAAGTCATACTTTTCATGACCGGCACGCTTTGCAGTTCAATGCATAATGCAACAGACTACTTGGCTGAATACGATGAGTCCCAAACAGATGACATTTGGTGTTATTTGGGAGGTTGGGCTCAAATTCAACAGAGGAAAAAGTGTTTAGTGTAAACTGTGGGTTGGCACATTGTGGGGTTTTTTTGTTGCAGCTTGGGGTCTTGTAAAAAGGATGCTGCTGCCACCCTGTCCCAGCCTCAGAGAAACCATATTGGTTTGAAAGAGAAGGCACGTCTGTTCTGTTTTTCTTTGTCAGACTCCCCAAACGCTGTCACACACACTAACTCGACGATAATGACAAGAACTCTGCTTTTGGATGCCATTTAAACCTAAATAGATGGAAAATTAAATTTAAATGTCAGGTTGACTCTACTCTCATTAGCCTTTCCACTCCATGAAGTGGCTGTCTGTTTACAAGACTTGCAGTGACACCAGCTGGTAGGATGTCTTCACTGCACGCAGCAATGTCTTGTCAAAACTGCTGCTGGGCGCTTGCCACTTTGTTGATTTTTGGTGTTAAAATTAATAGAGCAAACCCTCACACTCTATGTACTCAGTGGCCTTTTATTTTATTTGCATTTCATTCTGCACCAAGCTTCAAATGGCATCATTTCTACATTATTCTTCACCAAATAACAGATTGGATTTTGGGCTTGAAAATGAAATCCACATTTGTTATGACATTACTAAATTGAAAATGGGGGTATAGAAAACAAGACGGGGAACAAAAACATGAGCACCAAACAAACTACTGTCTGTCTAGAAACAAGAAAGCTCCAAATAATGTAACTGTGAACAAGTGTATTTCACATTTTATTCTGAAATGTTTACCCGACTCTGTACTAAAGAAAAAAGTAGTAACTAGAGGGTTGTGCTGCATGTCTGATTAAATTAAAGAATGCCAACAGGAATCAGCAGGAATGAGGCAATTCATCAAGCAATTCTCTCTCGTTACTGTCTTATTATCCTCCAGCAGCTCATGTCCAAGAAGCAAACACACAGCACCAGGCTTTTGTGAGTCAAGCTAACCGTTGTTAAATTGGCCCCAAGATATTTGCGCAAAAGCTCGCTTGGCCTCTTTATCAATGTGTTGTAGGAATAATTTATTTAAACAGATTGGTGAATCAAACTCCCATTGCTTCTGGATAAAAGTATTGTGGAGGTGGCTGGATGATCTGGTGGGCTTAGTCATCCAAGACAGAGAAAGACATCGCAATTATATGAATAATTTAAGAAAAAGCCATTTGAATGTTAAAACAAAAAAAGAAAATAATCACAACTTGTGTAGGCTCTGTGCAATGGTGTAGTTTTGGGGAAGGCAATGTCTGGTTTTACTATATTTAAACAGTGGTGGAAGAAGTATTCACATCTTTTACTTACGTAAAAGTAGTAATACTATAGTGTAGAAATACTCTGTTACAAGTAAAAGTCCTGCATTTAAAATGTTACTTCAGTAAAAGCACAAGAGTAATGTAAAATGTAAAAGGTACACTTTGAAGAATTATGCAGAATGAAAATATTTCAGAATATATATATATATATATATAAATAATATCACTGGATTATAATTAGTGATGCATTAATGTCATCACTATTAGTATTATTAATTAGTATTATTAATGTTGCTGCTGGTAAAGATGGGGCTAATTTCAACTACTATGTATACTTCGGGGCAGCATAATCCACAATAATGCATCATAATGTATCAGTTGATTTATATTTTGTATTAATAACCTAAATCTGCAAAGTACTACTGTTGTCAAATAAAGGTAGTGCAGTAAAAAAAAAAGCACAATACTGGTTCCAAAATGTAGTGGAGTATTAGTAGAAAGTAGCAGAAAACAGAAATACTCAAGTAAAAGCACCTCAATATTATACTTAAGTACAGTACTTGAGTAAATGTACTTAGTTACATTCCACTGTTGCATTTAAAGATCATTTAAATATATAAATTAATCATTTCTGTACCTTCAAAAGACTCTGATTCTCGCCCCATTTGCTGGTCCACTCCTTGGTCAGTGCCTGGACCTGTGGGGGGGGGGGGGGATAGAAGGTGTTGTGTTTACAGAGGAGAACATCAAACCTCCCCCACATTTTCCACTTGACAGAGGATGACTCACCCTTGCCTCATTCTGATGCAGCTCCTCCTCTACCTTCACAGAGGAGGATGGCTCCCCACGGGAAACCTGGAGTAGTAGTAAAAAGACAAGCCAAACCTACAAATGTAACCTTTGAATAAAAGACTATCAGCATATGTAGTATTCTTGATGGCCTTATATGCAAGCTTGAATATATGCAGGACCTGAATGGCTTCTTCTAGTAGTCTCCTGAGCCGGGTAACCTCCGCCTGCAGCTCTCTGATCACCTTCACGTTGCCGTCTTCGTTCACCGTGGGAGAGTTCACGATGTTTGTAGCTCGGCTGGCGTAGCGTAACGTGCTCAGGGTCTCCCCGTAGTTCACATCAGCAGGAGAGACGGCTGCCGCGAGAGGTCACCGCCAGGGAGGAAAGCATGGGGAAAACATTATTATGTGGTTAACATCTTTTATCATTTTCAAGAATATGCATGACTAAAAAGTGGTGACACACACTTTCTGGAAACAGTTTGAAATGTCTTGGTGTCAGCAGAGTTGGGAGATACAGTACATACTTGCTATCATAGTAGTCACAGAGTTTCCACCCAGGCTGTCTTTCAGTAGCCATGTCAGCACAGAGTCTCTGTAAGGAATGAAGATCTGCTTCTTCTTTTTCGTTGACTGTCCTCCCACGCTAAGATCAGCTGGGAGGGCACACAGAGAGAAAACACTGACTCAGAGAAAGTGGAAAGTTGCAGTCGGCAAGTCAAGTCACCAGCCACCAATCAGAGTTCCAGGGGATGCCCAGAAAAATGGATAAAAATGTATTGTCACTATTTAATTCACTATAGAAGTGAGTGTGAGAAAGAGTCATAAGAGTGACTATTCTGATCATAGCTTTCACTTCCTCCACGGTTATCTCCTCAACTGTAGTTGACAACTATAGAATTGGTCTTAATCATATCTAAAGTCGGGCTCAGACTACAGGAGTTTCGGGCCGATTTATCCCCGAATTACCGATGTACCGATGTTCGGCCCGGATTGTAATGCGAGCGGTTTACAGATCCAATCTTAAACCTCCCAAACTGCTCCAGAATCATCAAGCCTTCCCAGATAATGATGAAACCTGTTTGATATTTAGGAGTTAAAATCTGGATGATTATGATTACGTCAGTACAGAGCAGCTGACGGTGTTGCCAAGCAACAGTAAACAGTCTAGCATCCTACTGTTAACGGAAAACTGACCTCACATCCAGTTTTCTCTAAAGAATAAACAACCCGTGTTGACCTCATCTCCTCAACCATTGTCTTATCCAGACTCGTTTAGCCTTCTGCTTTTCTCACTGTGAAGCATTAATCCAGCAAGTTATCACCACACGTCAGTCTCTGCTTTTTTTACATCTGTGTCCCTGTGAGATCACATAAGAGAGGTGACGTGAGGTGGTGCGTTGCTCCCTCTGGCACAATAATCTTAATAAATATCCTGTAGTGTGTGACATGCCATTATTTTCAAATCTTGTAGTGCGTGCATGTTTGAGATCAGAGAGAAGAATATCTGTGAGGATCTGCGAGATGCAACCCGATTTCAAAATCAGGTTAGGATTTTAAAACTTGTGTAGCCTGAGCCCAGCTTAACAATAAAAATCTTGTCAGTTGGAGGTCCCCAAAGCAAAAGTGTATGCATGTGTATCAATTTAGGGGCCCTTGACACGAAAAGGGTTGAGAACCACTGTACTAGACGAGTCATGCCGCCCCAAACACATGGTGTCACGGTGTAGCTGCCATTTACCCAGAGCTGAGATCACACTGCCCAGGGTGACCAGAGATTTGTTGATGTTGGCACCTTCCTTCAGCCTGGTGCCTGTGGCGCGCGTGGCGTCGGCTCTCTCGCTTCCTGCCAGGTCCACCAGGTGGATCTTACTCAGCGTCTCACGTGGCAGCTCGGCATCAAACCACGCCTGTGGCATGAAAAAACATTACTGAGCAATCTCCATCTCTAGTTCAAAAGAGGCAACATCACACAGGAATACTTATCTAGGCGGTATCACGACAAAAGTGCTACTTAAGATGGGAAAAAAAATGAAAAGGCCTTTGAAGATGGAAAAAAAAAAAAGAAAATGTTGAAAATGATCATTACACAAAAACGGATAAACAAGGCTAATTAGAGCTCTTGAGGGATGGCCTTTACTAACACCATAACAGTTTGCAGGGAAACTTTTCCAAATGTTTTACCCAATTCAAACTGGCAACATGAGACATAGCGGCATGTTTTAAGCACCGCAGCTCACCTGAGTGAAGCTGATGGTGAAGATGGCGTGGGAGCGGCTGCTGAGGTCGTTCATGCCCGTGCTGGCTGTGGTCCGGTTGACATTGCCGAGAATGATCAAGTCCTCCGTGTCACTCTGGTTGTGTACCAAGTGCTTGGACAGATCTACACACAGGTTGTGTTAGATTTCCTGCATTTTATACAACAAGCTGAGAGGGACATGTGATAGTGCTGGGTGATTAATCCAATTTTATTTTCAATTACAATTTTGACTTCCAACGATTATGGAAACAAGATAATCGAGATTGTTGTGCCGCATTCTGTTTCACAATGCTGCTCTCGTTTTGTCTTGTGTTGTAAATCCAGCGCACCCCCTTTCCTGTACAGCAGTGTGCTTTACTGACTGGAATATGTTGAATATAGTTTACCAAAATATTGAATGTACTGTATGTTTAGTATTTTTCAGTAGGTTGTGGCAGTGCACTCCAACAAATTTGATTAAATGTATTTTAGTGCAATTTATTTGTATTTATTATTTATACATTGAATATTTATGTTTAGTAGTTTTCAATAGGTTGTGGAAGTGCACTAACTGCACAACACAGTTGATTTTATTTATTCTAATGTATTTATTATTTATATATTATTTATAAATAATATTTATTATATATTATTTATTTTATTTATTTATCACATTTCTTTATTTGTTTTTCAGTTGAATTATATTTAAAGTTAAAGAAAATCAGCTGTTAAAAAGACACTTTTTTATAAATAAATGCATGCTGTCTCCAAAGCCAATGCGTAACTGCGTTAAATCATCGTTATCTTAATATCAACCAAAATAATAGTGATTCTAATTTTTGCCATAATTGAGCAGCCCTAACATGAGATGGAGAATGAAACCCTGTCTTACTCTCTACATAGGGTCCATCCCTGGGGTGCTCTCTCACTCTCAAGCCTCCGTCGGTGGGTGCAGTTCTCTTCTTGAGAAGGTCCTGCACACGTTCATTATAGATCTCCAAATAGCTGGTGCCAAGACAGAAACACAAATGCAAAATTTGAGCCAAGATTGCACTCAAGGCCACCAAGGCACAGATTAATGAAGGGTGTCAGTGTCGATATGCGAATGGCACAGGCACCAAATGAGAACAAAACAAGTTGCTATTCACAGTCTACTATGAAAACGAGATGCACGGGAGGTTTAAAGCCAAATTATTGTGCATATATTGTTCTGCTTGCATTGGCAATGAATAAACAAACATATGCAAAGTAGGTTTCGGCAGAGCACTTCAATCAATACTGGGTGTGTGCGAGAAGCAAAAGGACTAGTCTGAGTGGCTGATTCAAAAACAGTGCAAGGCATGGAGCAATTAGGCTTTATGAGAGCGTGACAGTGATGGAATGGCAGAGGCCATATCCTGTGGATGTAGCCATTCAGGTTGTTTTCTGGCACAGTGCTGAGAACTCAAACTGGTTACGATATTAGATGGGTTTCTAAATGACTGGAGGCATAGCTGCCATGGAGGACTATTAAGCCAGTTAAATACCATGTGATTCCAACTACCGTCGCCCCCTTACGAATACAAAATGTATGATGTTTTTTTGACAATGTAGGGATGAAGGTGCAGCTGTACGCAACAAAAACAGTCATAGGTTTCATTCATGGGCTAGATCATGAGCTCAGGAAATAACAGAAAAACAGTGACTCTCCTTAGAAACAAGTTTGTGCCAGGTATCTCACACTATCCTATCCCAGTATTCCTATAACTGTTTTTAATGGCTCAAAATGATTAAATCCTGCACTTCATCATAGGGGGGGACATATTCTCATTTCCAGGTTCATACATGTATTTTGTGTATGTTTACATGCTTTAATGTTCAAAAAACATTTTTTTCCTCATACTGTCTCTCTGAATATACCTGTATTCACCCTCTGCCTGAAATGCTCCATTTTAGTGTCTGTCTTTTTTCACCCCCCTCCCAAAAAATCCCAGTGTTCTCTGATTGGTCAGCCTATCCAGGTCTTCCGCATCTGCACCAAGGAGTGCAGACAGAGGAGAGGTCACCAGTCCTCAGCGCGTCACATCGCCGGGGTACAACGCACACGCAGTAAAATCTGATCTGCACTTGCCGAAAGCCTCAGCAGATGGCACACGATCATGGATCTAAAAAGTTCTGTCAGGCCGACTGCACAGCGCACCTGAGCGGATACCATCTCTTTATGTCTAGCGCCGTCTGCAGTAACTCTCCAACATCGCAGTTCCTGTTACATTGTGCATGTGTCATACCCCAGAGCTCGAAAGGGTGTCCCAGCCTCCAATATAAGAGCCTTGATCTGCACTATCTGCGGTGAATGACTGTAACGGCACTTTCTACCTATATATCGCATAGTTATGACATCACAACCTTACGGAAGTCCTGCAGCTCATTTAAAGGCACAGTTTCTGAATACAGGTTGTGTACATTTCTCTGTGGATTGAGCGTTTTGATACTTTATCATTATTTATATAACGGCCATAGTGGCGCTGAAAAATAGTTGAGCCTTACATTTAAAGACCTGTGGTTTAATATCTAAGTTTAATATTTTGTATTAGACCAGACAATAACTCAAAGGGTGTCATCCCAACATAAGCGACAACAGCTTTGGATTCAATGCTGTTTTGGAAAACTTTGCCATGAAACAATTTTCTACCAAAAAAAGTACCCGTCCACCCAATGCTGCTAGTTTCTAGCATTTTCATGAGAAAAATATTGACCTGAAATATTTTTGAATGTTTGAAAGTGTAATGATTGATGTGCAGAAGATGATGAGAAGAAACATGACGGTCCCTTACCTGACCTCTGTGCGGAATGACACGCCATCGCTCTTGCCTCTACGAGACATCTCGCTGAACAAGCCTTCACAGATCCGTGGGATTAAACCTTTATCTTCCTGGCACATTAAAAATTAGAAAATGTCGCAATTTAGAGCTCTTATTACTAAAAGATAATGTTACACATAGTGTTACTTTTAAAATGACAATTTAATTTTACTCCCATTATGTCCTCTTAATTTGGGTGTCTATGCTATGACGTGACCACAACTCAGCACATGCAAAGACTGCTGAACAACACAAACAACAGCTCATCTGATATGGAGTTACTGAAGCATAAAAGCAATTCCACTCTTGAGCTGCATGCCCTCTTGTTTTAATTACAAAGTAACAGATAGTAAGCATTAAGAGCCATATATAATTATCTGGGATGTTGACAGCAGCTTTGCTGATGACCTTGCACAAGTCTCCTGGTAGACAAGCAGAAAGCTCACTGGTAATGTGAAATTTCCATTGCTGTGCAAGGTGAGGAGAGAAAAGCTGCGGGTTGCTGCCCTCATCACAATTTCTGATAAGTGGAGAGAAACATGGAGATAAATGGAGGTACAGGGAGGGATGTGTGATGAGGCTGCCATCAGTCAGTTTCTAATGTGGTGAGGAGTCAGTGCTATGTTGGGTTAGCACTGACGGGGTATGCTGCAATGTAAGCACTACGGTGAACATTGTGACATCCTGGGTGTCCCTGAAGATTGAGGGGCTAATTTACAGGGCACGTTTGGGATGCAAGTTGGAAACGACCTACAGATGTTTATAGGATAGCTACCTCTCAAGATGCATTTAAAATGGCACTTTAACGTTAGTAAGAGTGCTGAGAAAGCTGAGAAGGCCTTACTGTATGACCCATCATGGTGTAAGATTTTCCTGAGCCTGTTTGGCCATACGCAAACACGCAGGCATTGAAACCCTCAAACGCAGCTTTCACAACATCAGACCCCAAGTCATGAAAAATCTGAAACAGCAGAGAAAAGGTTAGTTAAAATAGCAGGTCATCGTTCTACAATACAATACAAAGAAGTTAAGCAAACTGTGGAAACTAGGGATGCACGATATATATCAGTTTCGATAAATTATTGGTCGATAATGGGAATTGTTTAATATTATGCATTATTCTGATAATTCAATTATAGGAAAAATGCTCTGTAAAAGCCAGTTTGTGAAGTTTTTTGGATGTAGCCTAGTTTACTAGAAAAAAATAATTTCAGAACTGTTTTTTGTTTTTGTTGTGTTAACAGTGATGTCAGTTAAGTTTGATTTGGTTAGATCAGAGCTATGGAATATTAAATATATCTTAGCTTTTCTTACCTCAGGTATGCATACCTACAGGTTATGAACTTTTTTTAAATACAAAAATATATAATTATCAGTTATCTTATTGGTATCGTCCACGAGAAGCAGGTATTTATCAGTTATCAGTATCAGCTGGGGGAAAAATCCCTATGTGCATCCCTGGTTGAAATAGATAAGAAAGAAGGCCTGAAGGGAAGAATAGAGATAGAACTACCTTCTCCTGGGATATAAATGTGGGTCTTTCTCTGTCAGTTGAATCATATGAGAAGTCATAAGAAAAGGTTTTCCCTCTGTCCTTCAGCTCGTCCCCTCCAGTGGTTGAAGGCTATAATTTAAAATGCATAACCCACTCTCAATAAAAACTTCTGCATTTGAATAATGTGGCTTGTTTTTATTTAGTGATAAAATACCTTGTGAATAGATGTAGAGTTCCCCTGCATGTGGATTATCACCTTCGATGATAACTGCTTTTCTCTGTGGAAAAGTGAACGTGAGTGGCATTAAGAGTTCATTCAGATAGAGAGAAAAAAAACAGTCATTCATTTTCTACCTATAGCCTACCTTTTGTTCAATGGACGGACTCGGACCGCTACTCGCAATGAAGCCATATTCATCAAACTCAGACAGAACACATGAAACGGACACTTCTCTCAGCCTCTTTTCTCCTTCTTTAAAAGACTGCCTTCCGCGTGCTTTCACACCTAATTATCACACCTGGGCTCGTGCTCATTTTCTCGATGCACTACAAAAAGTACTGAAAAGTGGCCACTGGGGTGAGACTCAATACACTTCTTTTTTAATTTTTTTTACTCATTCCCTTTGTTATACTACGCAGCTCTGGGTTGACACGATTGTTGTAGCCTGTCTCTTTGCACTCAGATCATTTTGATAAAGGGTTGCGATATTTCTTTTCCTAGGATGGCAAAGGCATGCCTAGTGTTCAATAAAAGTTGCCGGATTATCCATACTGCATCGGAGGAAATTTGCCATCCTAGGGGGCACTGATTAAGACAACGACTAAACGTAAAACGACTGCCCTTCACCGCGGAGACATTGAAAAAAGCCTGGAAAGACGTGTCATTAAGGAACTCCAGAACCTCCAGAAACCCGGCCCAAAATTCGCCCAAATCCACCCCAGGAATGTTTCCCCATGCTCGGGTAAAACTCCCCTTCATCAGCCTCCACTCCACCAGGGAGACACTGAAAAAAATCCCGGGAAAACGTATCATTTTGGAGCTCCCGAACCTCCAGAAACCCAGCCCAAAATTCGCCCAAATCCACCCCAGGAATGTTTCCCCATGCTCGGGTAAAACTCTCCTTCTTCAGGCCCCACTCCACCAGGGAGACACTGGGGGGAAAAGCCAGGAAAACGTGTAATTTTGGAGCTCCCGAACCTCCAGAAACCCGGCCCAAAATTGGCCCAAATCCATCCCAGGAATGTTTCTCTATGCTCGTGTAAAACTCTCATTCTTCAGCCTCCACTTCACCAGGGAGACACTGAAAAAAAGCCAGGAAAACGTGTCATTTTGGAGCTCCCGAACCTCCAGAAACCCAGCCCAAAATTCGCCAAAATCCACCACACGAATGTTTCCCAATGCTCGGATAAAACTCCCCTTCCTCAGCCTCCCCTCCACCAGGGAGACACTCTGGGGGAAAAAAGCCCGGAAAAACGTGTCATTTTGGAGCTCCAGAACCTCCGGAAACCCAGCCCAAAATTCGTCCAAACCAACCCCAGTAAAGTTTCCCGACGGTCGTGTAAAACTCCCCTTCCTCAGCCTCCCCTATGCAGGGGAGACAATCTGAAAAAGCCCGGAAAAACGTGTCATTTTGGAGCTCCCGAACCTCCAGAAACCCGGCCCAAAATTCGCCCAAATCCACCCCAGGAATGTTTCCCCATGCTCGGGTAAAACTCTCCTTCTTCAGGCCCCACTC
>JAOVVB010017848.1:0-16317 GCA_028570985.1 Heterobranchus longifilis | reverse complement strand
CATGGGGGTCTATGGGGATTGACTCGCTTTTGGAGCCAGCCTCAAGTGGCCATTCAAGGAACTGCAGTTTTTGGCAGTTCTGGGTTGGCTCCATTTTTCAGCTCCAGAGGTTGCCGCTTGGTTAGTCTGGAACCTCTCAGTTAATTTTCGATTTCCATGGGGCGTTATCAACAGCTGTAAATCAAAATGCCTCTGAACGCTATCGGATAGACCTACATCCAATCAGAGCAACGAAACATGTAATATAGCGCTGAGCGATGGACAAATGTAAGCACACTACAGAGTGCAGAGATGAGCTGTGATAATTTAGCATCAATATGTCTGTGAATGTTGTAGTTTGTGCCATCTTGGTTGTTTTCAAAAATGCCTCAATGGGCTGCTCTTCACTAAGCTAGGTTTACAGGATCCTCACGGTAGTTTCCCCGGTGCGAGGGTGTGCAAGCCAAAAATTTCCAAGTTGTCAGTCTCTGTCTCAAACATGCCCTATTTTAGATAAACTGTTGTGATTGGTCCGCCCAGAGCCAGGTCGACTGGAAATCTGTCTGAACAGGGGACCATACGTATCTGCCAGAGCAAATAAAACATGAGAGCGTAGATTTCTCTGGTTCCCAGGCAAGCCCAAAATACACGGACTATAAGCATCAATTGTACATATGTAACAATTAAAAACCTACCGGTTCCATCCTGATACCTAAACATAATAGTTGCAGTTTTAAACAAATGGTTAAGGTGAAAGGGTCACAGTTTGGTTCGGTTTATGCACCAAAACTTGGTTATACTTCGAAAAAGATTGTGGTTTGGGTTCAAATCAGCACATTTGTTGCATTGCTTCACTTCCGTACGTAAGTACATGAGGTTAATACGCATGTGACGTAGAACGTGACGTAGTTCTGTTTGTTACCTGAAGTTTGTCTCCTGGGTCAAAGTCCTTTATTTGTGTTTGACTCATCCACCACCCGTGTGGTGGTAGTATAGTAATGAGCTGCTGGTATAGACGACCTATGGGGTTGTTTTTCAGGGAAGGACAGTCTCTGATTAACTGTTGGCTTGTTTATATGGTCTGATTGACCACAATGTTGGCCAAGACTCAACTTGTAGGAAATCCAATTTGTACTTAATCTCGGTATCTGTACTCTGCCTACATTAAGGTCACTTCACATCTGATCAGAGTTTTTAAGCAAACAGTGACCGGGGCAACAGCTTAGCGTAAAATCTGTCTCTGTGTTTCATTGTTGCAGATAGGACCCATACTGTGTCAGAATCAGATACGCCAGCAGTCTTCTATCTCCATTCCCTCTCTAATTACAGCTTAAATGTAAACCCATTATCCCTCGCCACATTATAAGTTACCTCTAGCTATTCTGAACCTCAAAGAAATGAGGATTTTTGGATTTTGATAGAAATCGAAGGAGAGCCTGGTGATAACGATTTGAGCTGATGAATGCAATTAGTGGAGAAGTGCTAACAGCATGGCGGTAATTGGGTCTTACAAACTAAAAGCCTGCCCTTACCCAGCAATTAGAGCAACCTCCTTTAAAGTTAGTCAATTGTATTGCTGTTAATGGTCTGTGCTCGGTTGAAGCTTAGCACGAGGAGGTACAGTCCCCTTTCAAATTGGCCACATCTCCGTTCCTGGTCACAGGGTGTCTGTGCTCTGTTGAAACTTTAATGTGTTGAGGAATTTTTGAAGCGATTAATTTGTTAGTGATGGTGATTCACTGCTCTACAGACTGTGTTATATAAAAGGCTGTTTGATGCATGTTGCTACATTAACTTTGGAATGAGTACATTTATTATAATTTATGCATCATAAAGAGGAATAGTGTCATTGTTCCACTTTCAAACATATTGTCCTTATGCTCTGATAGTGTTGCTAATATTAATAATAAGGAAGGAGGGAAAAGCAAGAAAAATTAATCCAACACGGAAATGCCAGAAACTGCAGTTCCTCGAATGGCCACTTGAGGCTGGCTCTAAAAGTGAGTCAATCCCCATAGACCCCCATGTTACAATGCCTGACTTTACAGCTGAAATAAACATGTTTACAGCCTGGTATAAAAAACTTTTTTGTCTCTATAACTCATTTCCCCATTCATGACAACGGTACAGGGGGTGAATTTTTATACAACTCACTCGTTATTATTATATTAAGGCTTAAAGTTATGCATAGGGGGCATCTGAGTGACAGGTGGGTGCTGTCACAAGCGGTGTGTACAAAGTGGCTGTATTTTGTTGGGGTGTGGTTTGTAGTGTCTGCAGGACTATGTCTGGACCCTCGACTGACAGACAGCAGGTTGTCTCGATGCCCTGGTGACAGACTGACAGGCTGCAGTTGTCTCGATGCCCTGGTGACAGACTGACAGGCTGCGGTTGTAGACAGGTTTGGGAGGGGTTTTATTTGGTATGGTGTATAAAATGGTCTAAATAAATAACAACATGCTTTAAGTAGGTAACAATGTTAAAATTGAAAAGTTTGGACTTATTTTTACAACTGAAGTAGTAAGTAATATCGTAATATAACAAGTAATGCAACTAATTACTTTTGATACCAAATAAAGTCAAGTAATTATTACTTTTTTCAATTTATTACACTTGTACAAATGTTTTTTGCTTGAATCCAAAAAAAATGTGCTTTATTCTACCAATTTTTGTCAATGAAGTAGTACAGTAGCAGCATGTATACCAGCATGGAATTGCAGATTACACGTTTGCATCTCTGATGTCTACTTTCATAGAATATTTCAAACTCACACATATTGAATGAGCCGCCGTAGGCTGCTGTATAAGAATTGTTCATGATAATGCTGAAGTAGAGTTGTGTTACGCTTAATGCTCTACAAATGGTTTCTAGCTGAGTGTTTTCTGGAGTGGCACACACACAGTATATGTCTATAGAGTAGCTTCTGAGGAGCAGGCAGGGGTGTCTGAGTCATGATGGAAACAGAAGCAGACAGGTGCAGCCATACTTAGAGAAACCTGAGATGTGTTAGTGCAGAGCCAGTCAGATGGAGGACAGAAAGAAAGGTAGCCAAAGATCATAGTATTTCAACTCATTGACCTTTTTATGGAAGGTCAAGATCGCTACAATAGCATCTAAACTAGTGCATCAAAGTTTAACATTTTCATTTAAAGCAGGTGACAGGGACTGAGTCTGCACTGTTAGTCTGAGAAGATTGTCTGGTAGTTTGAGGGGTTTTATAAAATCATTCTTACCCGCAGTGATTGACTCACAGACAGATATGAGTTGCCCCTATCTTATCAAACATATTTGATATTTACAACCTGATGTCTGGACGGTTCCTGTGGTGCGTCAGGGATTACAGACATCAAAGATAATCGACCACCTGCGAAGTTTATACTGAGTTCAGGCAGAACAAGCAAATAAAAGTTAGAAGGGTGCAAGAAAGGTATGTCTTTCTGGGCTCCTATTTACAAAGTACAAAAGGTTGATTAATTATGAATTAATTATGAATCAGTCCTTACATGAAACTACACAAATCAGCTTAATTCAAAGTGCCAGATTGGTGGTCGAGTCAAGTTGTGCCAATTTATTTAGAGAGCACATTTAAAAACAAAACAAAATACTGGCACAAGTTAAATGCCTTTTAAATTTTCAAACTATAGGGCAAGTTGAGGTGTACTTGCAGATCCAATCATCACTAAAGTGTATGTCGTGCAAGAGAGCCAATAAAAAGTGGAATGGTCCACCATAGTGGTGGGGGTGCACTAAAGCTAGAGTACAGGCTGGCAACAGCAATGGAAAATAGTGAAGGTGTTCCAGGTACTGAACCTGGTCCCAGATGAACAGATTATACTGGAACACAGCTGTAAAATGTTGTCGACAGTAGTATATAATCAGAATGACACCCATACCATCAAACTCAAATTCAATTACATTTAGTTTGTAGGGTCATATCAAAACAAAAGTCTCATCTCAGGACACTTTTCATATAGAACCGGTCTCGACCATGCTCAATGATTTACAAAGTCCCAACATTCGCACATGGGCATGTATTTCATTCAGGAATCACAGCTAATAGTCTCAACATGATGAAACTATTCATAAAATCTGTCTAACATTTGATCGTGTGGTCATTTATAGTTGACTAATGTATGTTAACTTGCCGTAGCAACAGTGGCTACATAACCTGCGAAACAAGCCACATCTTAACCGTGCGCGTGCACACACGTGTGCCCGTCATAGGTGCGCTCCAAATAGCACTACACACCTGCAGGTGTTTCTAAAAACAAGAGAACATCAGTTATTATAGGTTAGCCTGCATACCAAGACAGTCAACAGTTGTTGTTGTTGCAGCAGCAACAGCAGTGGCTGTCACACATAATTAAAACCCTTACTGCCCAACTGCCCCAAATTGCGTCAAAAATAGCACCCCTTGGAGTCATAACTCAAATCTGAACACACTGACATGAGTGTGACTTGCACTTTCTGAGAATATCAGTACCTCTGATGATTCATTGTGACGTCCATAAATCCAATTCCTAGAAAAGAAATGCTCCTTCCAACTACACAACTTGCCTTGAGAAACTTCAAGTTTTTGAAATATTTCAGTATGAAAGCAATCCACTTATAGTTCTCTTATATCCAAGGGCACATTTCAAACAGGAACTGCTATTAGCTAATTCGACATACTTGTAATAGTGCTAATTTGCCGAAAGTAAAGCCTAAAAAACAAGGCTCTTGTAGCCTACAGCATAATTCACTGAATCAACATTGTGACAACATAATGCTTCTTGTTTACATCATCCAACACATTCTGGGAACTGTTGTTCCAAAACTTGGGGGGGTATTATTTAAATAGAATTTATTTAACTAAACCCCTGATTTAGTTAAATAAATTCTAAGCAAAAGAACAATATTCTGACAGCGTGATTTGAGACATGATCCGTGACGTGACCGGCATGATCATTTGAAATGTATTAATGCTTTTCTTTTTCCCTCTGAGGGCTGCTTGTTGTAGCTCTGTCGCCATTAACACCGGTGAAGGCTTTCCAACAGCTCGACATCTGTCTCTAAATTGGCAAAGAGTGTTTTTTCAAGATGTCTGAGAACATGTCAGGAAAGTTTACTGTCGTCTCTAAACGCTAATTCCTTGTACTTAACTATTACAGATTTGCACCCCATCCCAATCGTAAATATAATCCATTTGCCTTAACAACTGTCCCCTGAAACCTCTTCTCCATGCAGTTTGATAATATAAATCCTAACAGACATTTATGAGTGCTCATCTGTAGTCGGGCCATGTTGAGAAGGAAGTCGGAGAGAAACTCGTCAGCTGTTCAGCCTTGGGTAGTTTCCTTTTTTCTTTTAAAGTAATGCTATGGCCTGGTAGTTATTCACTAGAGGCTGGATACTGACTGAATAAAGTGAAATATAAGCTTCTAAAATGCAGTCTATCAATTGCTTGCCTCCATCTCCCGGCTGCGCTCCATGACTTTTCGCCTTCTGGCTCACATCTCCTCAGGAATGAAGTGCAGGAATGCAGTGTCCACATCGAACCATAAAAACAGCAAGCGAGGCTGAGCATCAAGTTTATGTGAATGGACTGGAGCATAAAATGTAATGGGTGGAACCATTGGAGTTCTCCTGAAATGGCTTTTTTAAAAGGTTTGTCGACATATTTTTCAGCAAGATGGTCTATTAAAAAAAGGAACATTTATATTGAGCCGTCAATGGGTGGACAGGTCAGCTGCTCCTTTAATAGTGTCCTCAGGCGGCCCGCAATTCAACAGGGGATCAGTGCCGGTGGCTGCCTCGCCACTAACGAGATAATATTGTTTTCCAGGGCGAGGTTTGATTTAGAGCAACTTGTTAAATATACCCCACAGTTAGCAGCATTATAATGTAATTACATGACAGTCTGATTTAGAGGAGAATAATCTCTGATCTTCAGCTATGAGTAATTTGAAGCAACCCATCCTTCTTGTTTTCAGACTGTGCTTGTTGCTCCGCATTTAATGCCGTCTGTCGTCTCCTCCGTCTAATGAAGACAGATCCGTCTGCGGTTCAGATCGCTGTGGCTCTGTCAATGTTACAGAAATGTACAGTTTAACTTGGGACCCGCATCCCCTTTCAGTTGAACCAAGCCTTTGTGTTGCATGACACTGTGTCTGTCACTCAGCTCTGAAAGACATCAGTGGAATCTGCTCACCATGAAAAACATGGGAATCCAGTTGGAGGGAAGAGACGGCAGCCGTTTAGAGCAGACATGACATCTGCTTGACAGATAACCAGCATGTGTGCATGTCAGACGAGAGACCAGAGACAGGAGTAGGAGTAGGATCTCCGGCTTCTCTTTTGTCTGCCTTCCTCTGAGACCATCACAGTCACAGTGAGGCTGGGCATGGAGCGCTTTTGATTACGCTATAGAAAATCCACGTTCAGATATGCTATAACAGGATATATGTTTGAAAGGTTACTGTAAACCATCGACCTAAATGATACAGCAAAGCGGAGACGAGTACCATTCACCCAGAATGAATGAAATGAAAACATGTTACTTACAGGAAGACAGGTCTTATTCATGGAAAACAGAACCTCTGGATTCTCCGTCTGTTTAAAGCCACTATTTTGGACCGTTGTCGAGTTTGGCAGCCTTTGTGGACATAAGCTGTAGCATTTGGCGTGACAGCAGTGTCTCCTAAAAATATGTTCATATACAACTAATTTGCATTAGGAAATATTGGGAAATTTAATGCTGAAAAAAATATGTAAATAACAAAGGAACGCTTTACACTGCCCACGCATTTTGATTGTGTTCCCTGCAACATCTGTTCATGACAACCAAAGCATTTTCTGCAGTGTTTTGGCAACTCAAAGCACTAACTACAAAGTTAGGGAAAGATTTTGATCTTGCATTAATATTGAAGCTTAAACCATGAGATGGAACCCACTGACTTTTTCAATATTTAATCAAAATCCTGATATTTTCCTAACTTAGTTATAAAGTTATCTTGTGAAGTTTTTTTTTTTTTTTTTGGTAAACAGTTTAGTACATTCTGTTTTTCATTGTGTGTATCCCTCATCATGAATGTGTTTGCCTGCGTGCTTGTGTATGTCCATGTGTGCACGACGAGATACAAATGAGATACAAACAAAACGGGGACCCACTCATCAAAACATTGCTCCGTGGAGCTCCATAGGTGTGTTAGCCACTTTAAAGGGATGCAAGACTAAAACTCAGTCTACCGTGTCAAAGTCCATTGCTTTGTATGCCCAGTCATCCTGCACAACCTCCTGGATTGTTAAACACATTGCCAGTAAACTTAATCCAGGGAGCAATTACACTTCCACCGAAACATTTGGCAAAGCAATTTAGTATAAACAAAATTGGTATAAGAGATGTTTGTCATGATGAGCACCACTGCTTTGTGTCACAAAGATTTCCCTTCAGCCATCCATGACCATTAGTCTTGTGTTTGTTCTGAAAAGAGAGGGACAGTTTGGAAACATAGTTTATCTGTACGATATTTGCTTATGACTAATGTACTCTATCTCTAGTTGTGCCCATGTAAGATTAATGTTATGCCATAAAAGTAGCATTACAATTTGTATTTGCCTGTCATGACTAAGTACACTGAAAGTCCGTTTTTACATTCATACAGTCATTTGTAAGAATTTTAAATCAATGTTGTCATTTCTTCATATCCTGTTGGCTTCAATTAAATTCCCAGAAGCAAAGAAAACAACTCAATGACTGTAGTCTGACTGCGACTAAGAAAGCAAAACCCCTTTTTTTTGGCTAAGCTGCAACAGAATGATAATATCAGGCTATTTTGAAATGATTAATTTTTTCCTTTTCATGTTATTGCATAAATAGACAACAGTGCAAGAGTCAAGATAAAACAGTACAGAGACGTTTTACAGTTTGCTTGTAAAGACAAACAAGAATGACACCAGAGATCCCTTCTAATTGCTAGTTTTTCCTGAATAATTGTTTGACCTATAGTTAACATTCTCTGTAGTTACATAACAACAAGAACATGTAAGCCAAAGCAAAACACTTAATTAAAGCAATAATTAAAGTAATTCTTGCTAGATTGGGAATTAAAACTAGATATTAAAGGTATAATATGTAACATTTCCACATTAAAATGTCTAAAAAGGACTAGACCTATGTTATATATTTTATTTGTGTATTTACATTATCCCAAATGTTTCCAACAATTTTCAAACCCAGAGAAATCTGTAATTTTAATCAAGGTAGCGGTCCGTTATATTTGGTCGCCGTCGCTTATCAATGGCGTCATATCCCCTTTGTGCATGTGTCAGCATTGTGGTTGTCTTTTTATTAAGTTTGAAGCCACATTTTTACGATACCCTTTTTAGATCTTGGTCATTTTCAACTATATATTTTAACTGGATGAACTCACAATCTTAACTTATAAGAGAAACAAGTTGAGCAAACGTTAGCAGCAGCTCGGCTCGCAGCCCCTCCGCCGACGGGCCCTCTGCAGATAATTTGGCTCCCGGTAAAAAAAACTCCTGAACGATGAACAGTGAAGGAATCCTAACCTGGAGAAACTGACTGCAATGACAGCAATGCTCCATCTCCACCTTTTTCTTCATGAGGAGCAGCTGAATCTTCTAATATTTGTAATAGTGTAAATCAAAATACATGAAGTGATAGATAACCATGGGATACATGTGCCAGACTGTTTTCATTCAAGTGCTTGCATTAGATCATGAGAAAAATGTAGAAAAATGCCTTTTATCGTACTGTACCTTGCAATGTTAAGATGAGATGATGAAAAATGCAAATACAGTGTCATTCGCTAAAAGCGCCGGAAAATCACCTGATGAAATGAGAAAAAAGATGATAATGGTTCTTTGGTGGTGTGTCTGAACATCCTTTATTACATTTTCAATGAGAATGAGTAACTGTGACAAGACAACACTTTCTTTGTAGAAGTCTGTGTATAAGTCTTTTTCTGCCGCTGCTGTCCCTGGGTTTAATAACTTCAGTAGCCTTTCACTTATAAGGCTGTATGATTCCTTGAGGGACTCCAATTGATCAGTCAGTGGTGGGCTGTAACGTCTTGGCAGCCAGATGAATGGTACTGACATGGACTTCATCTAAACCGCTAAAGCATACACTCGGGGAATGTGAGGGCCCACTCATCTGTTTCTATATTCCTTCTCTCTAAAGATGGTCTAAAGATTAAAAAATAGAAGAAATTCTGTCACCAGAAAACAGACCTGTGAGAATAAAGATCGATGAGCAAGCAATACTCACACTTTATTTTAGTAATTGAAAGTAGTACACCCTCAAAAGCTTTGTGTTGTAGTTGGGTTATGGTTGGCTTGATTCTTGTTCTGGGTGCTCTCACAGGAATAATAAACCACTGAATATAATATGCACTGCAAGCACTTCCTGAGTGCTAACTTACAGTTTTTGTCAACCTGGTTGTTATTCTTGTATTTTTGTCTAATAAGTAAGGGATGATGTAGAATGAGCTGGTTATTATTGAAAATCGAACCTCGCCAGGGTGCTTCTTGCATCACCCTAAAGGGGATCTATTTTCAATAATGAATACTTACTCAAGAAATCAATCATTTTACATAAAATATTGGTTTGAAAATGACTGCATTGCTTCAGCTATTAAAAGAAAAGTAGTCCATTAGCTTACGGTTGGAACTGCTCCGTAGCTCTTCTGTTCACATTTTCGTTTGGATGAACCCGTCTTTAAACTCTGCCAGAGTCCATACCGTGCTCCAGCTGTGTGTCTTTTAAACTCTCCTGCTTCTCCTGCGCTGTTTTCTTCTTCTCTTTTTCTTTTCTTTATTGGGGGCAGTTCAGCCATTAACCATGAATCCAGTTTTGTGCTCTCCAAATATATTAAGTTCATAAGAGTAATGCTAAAGTTTTGTTGTTTTGCGTCGTCCTCCAGCACAGCGCCCTTAGCAACACTCTATTTTACATAGCAACGCTCTGCTATGCTGGTCTGCTATACAGTCTGCTCTTCAGAAATAACAGACCTCAGAATGTTGTGATTGACCAATCAGAATGCAGTATTCAACAAGGCCATGTAATAACATTAAAATAAAATGTTCCTTATTGTAGACATATGGGAAACAAGGACTCACAAGGACTCTCCAAAGAAATCATAAAAAAAGTTATCTCATAGTTAAAAGAAACCAACGTTAATGTTTACTAGGAGATGGGAATGCGAACAGGCTACAGTATAACAACGTTCCTACTACTGGCTTAGCGCCATCTTAATTTGCACCAATGCTGTCATTTTTCTGGTGAGGCCAGTCTCAAATAATCTCAAACACTTGCCTTTGAGTCAAACTAAAGTAAACAGAAAATAGTCTCTTGGAAATTCCTGCAGCTGTTGTAGTGAACTGTATACTGTAGTGTATTCAATTAACTATTTAGATCAGCTTGCAAGTTGACCTTTATTGGATCTGCAGTTTGCCTCATTAGCTACCAGGAGCTGTAAACACAACACTAACTACATTTACATGCACACAATATTCAGTTTTTTGCCCTTATTCCAAAAAAGACAATATTCCTACTAAGTTGTTTACATGGCTTATGAAAATTAATATTCCACTAGTATTCCCATTTACATGCAAAAAAAAAGAAAAGCTATCAAAATACTATTTTGACGGCTTTTTTGATGGAGGACTTATTGGACCATACAAACACAGCCTCGCTCTTTCATTTCTTCAACCACCTTCTTGAAAAAGAGCTTTGTGCTTTGTGATACCTGCATATAAACAAAAACCTGTTGATATCCATTTTTCATAATGTTTCATAATGTGAAGGGGGCTCACAGCTCCGGCTGTGACAGCACCCTCGTCGCTCTGTGCGTCAGGCATCGTTTCCATAAGGTGTGTTTCTCCTTCCGATCAGAAATGTGGGCTTTTCTTTTGGGCATGCATCTCTACCCCAGCCTGTTGGTTTGTGTATAATAACCACCAACACACAGAGCTGACCGTAAGCTGTAAACAGGCTGTAACTTTGCGCAAACTGCAGTAAAAACCCCAGTTGAGACGCATATTCTGAATACTATGTATACATGCCCAAAGAATGCTTCTGAAACCTGAATAATACCGTCATATCGCACTTCTTATTCGGAAAATGCTATATTCAGAAAAAAGGCCTTTATCGGAATATCCAAACGGAATATGCTGTTTACGTGATCTGTAGAAAATTCTGAATAATAGTGGAATATTAGTGTGCATGTAAACGTACTCAGTGACACATTATCACCTTATAAATTGTTATGGTCAGCATTCATTCATGGAGTCGTGTCTCTGTCCACCTGACAAATGCGGTTTCACTCTCGTTTTTCGCTCAGTTTGATCTCCACCATCTCCTGAGGGAAATATCTGATTCTTTCGCCAGCTAGTGGCAAACTTTGTCTGTCTGCTGTTTGGTGCTGGTCAGGTAGCATACAGAGGATATATTAGAGCTTTGGATTCTTCCTTGCTCCATGCTACACCCTTCCATCAAGTTTCATGAAAATCAGACCAGTAGTTTCTTAATAGTTTCTTCGTAATCCTGCTGATAAATATACAAACAAACTGAACCGAAAACATGACCATCAAAGCTGTAAACTTGAGAGCCATAAAAAGTAAATACTTTAATAAGATGCTAAAAGATGCTAAAACAAGGTAACTGCAGAGTCGGATGAATTCTCTGTTCGAAGTTCAAAGTGTCATTATTGTGGGAATTAGGTTTGCAGCCAGGATTCACTGATGGACAACAACAAACAACAGTGACAAAACAACTGTCGGTTTGTCGCTATACAAGACACCTTTCACATTAAAAATAAAAAAGCTGTTGGAGGCTTGTGCTTCTTGTCCCTTAATATTCTTGTTGTCCTTATTTGCCATATCTCTACAATCTAGGAATCGAGTTGAATATTTTGACCAATATTCATAATTGTCAAAAATAGGAGAATAACATGCAGGTTGAGAAATACTGGAATTGAAACTAAACTGCTTCAGTCTCTCGCAGACTGAGAGCGAGCTTATTATAGAGTCTTGCTGGGTCTGATTGTCAGCTCAGCAGGTTTACAGCTGGGTGGAAATGAGTCAATCTTTTCTGAATATGGTAATCCCATTAAACACTTGTCTTCTTCGTGTTCCTCACCAGGCAAGAGGAATGAATGTTTTATAAACCAATACCTCAGTATGTCTCTGGTGTGGTTTGCTGCCACATTAACAGACTTGTTAATGTGGCAGCAAACCAATTGAATTGTTTTACCTTGAACTATTTTAAATACACACTCACATTTCCTTTTAATGAGTCTTTGGCTTTATGAGACTGGCAGCTGTGGTGCTTCAGCATCACAGGCTCAGTCTTACCTGGAGAATATGCTGCAGTTAGTTGTGTTCAGCATGTTCAGAGGATTTTTAAGTCAACCAAAATGGGTTAACGGGATCTGGAGCAAACAGTATGATTTGAATCATTACTAATTCATACAGTGTCTCCATTGTATGGCCTACAACCTCTGTTTTTATGGATGCTGCTGTTTCTGTGGTCTGGGCCTGTGGCCAGGATGTGACTCTGTTTTCAGTGTTTTGATCTGCCTCTGCATTTGCCGACTGGAAAAGGCCGGCTGGCAGCACGCTGCATGAGACAGAAAATACACGCTGTATATTTAGCTCTCTGTCCTTCTGTGGTGAAAGCCTACGTAAAGCTGGATTTGTTGCTTCATGCCTCAGTGGATAAAGAAGTTTGTTTCCTGTCAGGCTGATACGTCTGTTCACGTCAACAAGGTGGTCAAGAAGTCGCGTTTGATTTGATGTTAATTCGACTGAGCGTTTTTGGGCACTCGATTCAGCCTCCCATGATTGGTTACCGAGGGCTGTTGTCAAGTGTGCTTGTTTGATCTCTGCACTTGGTGACCAGGTTTTTGATTACTGTGTGTTTTCTAAGTGACTGTAAATTGCTGTGTAATTGGTTTAATTATTAAACGTTTAAGCTGTAATGTACTTCAGTAATTATGTTCTTCCGTAGACTCTCCAAGCTCACTGAGTAGGCGTGAAGATGTGCTGAGTGTACACAGCTGATAACAGTATAAATCCTGTCTGTGATTCACTGCTTATTGATTCCTCTGTGGTTTGAAACGCAGTCATTAAAAAAAGAAATCATATTTTACCCTTATCAGTGTTTTCGTTGCTCTGATGTCAGTGAATCAAGCATCAGAGTGGTGTAGCTAACCATGAAATAGCCTTATCTGAATACTTCCCTGTCTGAGATTGGTTAGGTTTTGTACAAGGTCTTTGATATTCAAGACTTTGTGTCTTTTCTTATTTGTCATGTGGCAGATCATTGATGAATTCAAATGTTTATGTCCACTGAGCACCTTAAAGAAGGCTTAAATTTGTGCTACAAACTTTCATGTTGCAGATGTGTTTGTAATTATTTGTAATGATATTTAAGGGGTGTGCTCAGATTACAAATGGTCAGGGGTTAAATTGGGCCGGGGCTGTCCAGCTGGCACATCGGCTCTTCTATGTCATCAGTAGAGTTGGGTACCGAACTCTGTACTTTTAAGGGTACTGTGTGAATTACGTCGGTATCTTGAGAGCGTGTAAGCTCAAGCTTCTCTGTCATCTCAACAGAGCAGAGAGAATGATGGACAGCGAGACTACATTGCACCTGCATGCAGCACGTTGTTCAAGTCACACTGAGGCAGGGCAACGGCGAACTGAAAGCAGTCACAAGTGTGGTTACACTTTTCAAAACTCTTCCTCCTCCTGTCCACTGGGGTTTCCTCCCGGCAGAAGTAAGGCTATATACCGGCACTGCTGACATAGCAAGCAAGACTATAATGTTAATGGCGAGCTGAAACACTTGCGCTTTCACTTTCCTCCAAGAAAAAGACACTGCATTCTTTATGCCCTGGTGACGGACTGCAGGTTGAGGGATGGTTTGGGAGAGAGGTGGGGAGGAGTTCTATTTTGTATGGTGTGTAAAATGTTCTAAATAAATAACAAAATGGTCTAAGTAAATAACAATGTTATTGGTTACAGTACTCAACCCTAATCATCGGAACGCTTAACTTTCAGCACTGCATTTTACACTTTTCTCTGTCTTAATAATTCAAACAATGACTAAAACAAGTTTTCAGAGAACATAGTCCTAAGATCTTGCAAACATCAGAACTTTCACAGGGTTTTTTTTAATCAATGGGTTTCCTTCAAAGCTACCTAGCAGATCAGCGACCTCAGTCTCGGTGGTGGTAATGCACCTTAACGCTGGTTGCCACCTGCCATAAAACAGAAAAATGAAGAATCGACCTCAGTGCACTTGTCAGTCAGTCAGACAGCACAGATGACAGAGAGTGATAGGTGTTGGCACAGTAGGGAGAAAAATAGGTCAGAAATGGACAGAATGTAAATTGCTCTGATATTCGGCTTAAACACTGTTTTGCTTTTACAAAATGATACTATAACCTCCTGAAAAAGCCCAGTCTGCTCTGATTGGTCAGCGTTTCCGGGGCTTCTGCATCTGGGGGAATGACTGTCATGGAGTATAGCAGCAATTTCTAGCATGAGCAATCACCAATAAAAAGCTTCTAAACCAAAATCTTCACAAACTGACATCTTCCAGCAGGAACGTGATCTGAAATTGGGGATAAATTAACATCTGCAACGAAAATTGCAGGTCTCCCTGACATTAGCATGTAGCTACATGTAGCAGTGTATGTAATGTAAACCCGCATATTGAAATCCGGCACGAGTTGATGTCGGATTTAGCCGAGACAGCAAAAACTGTTGGAAACAGAGTATTCAGAACAGTCTGAAATCTGAGGGACTACTTTCACACGTTTCCCTCATTATTTGAAGCTTTGGCCACGGTTAATATGAACATGCGACACTGTAACGTTATATACAGTATATGACAAAAAAAGAAAAGAACAGATCATCTGTTTAGTGAAATATCACATTTACTGTAGTTGGAGACACATTTCTTTTGAAAAGTGTTGATTGGGTTTCTCAGGTTGTACCTGTTAAGTTAAGAATAAAGCATTCAGTTTTAAAGTTATGGATGTCAACTTTAATGAGTGCTTTGTGATGTGAAGCAGTTGCTATTTTAAGGTGGCTCTGTCTTGTGCTTTCAATTTGCAGTCTTGCAGTTTACCATGGTGTTTCACCATCTCATGTTGAGCCTTATTATTTTAAAACGAAAAATATTTCTGCCGCTGGTAGCAGATAATATGTCTCCAGATATGCTTTACCTTGTTTCAGAAATGTTGAAGACACTGGCAATTTTGGAACAATGCTTACCAAAACTGGTGCACAAAGAAAATGACTCTTCGAGGAATTCATACATAATTTCACCCCGATGACAGACTCTTTTTAAGACTTCATCATAGACTTTTTAAACATACTATGCTGCTTAGTGTCACAATGACATATGAAACATGTGCATTGTGTTTGACGCATGATTTATTTCTGATTCTGTCTCGTTGCGATCGGAGAAGTCTTCCCGTCAGCATTAGAATCTACGCCATGCTTCTGTTTTTCATGTATCCCCTGTTGTGCTTCTATTACTGTATTACGGTTGACTGGGCAGGTGAGGATGATGCAGCCAGTCATGCAGCTGACAGTCGGAACAGTGTCTTGTTCTTGATGCCTCCCCTACCTGCATGTTAGATCAATTGTTTGATTGCTGCAGAAGCTGAAAGCAACCTGTGACTTCGTTCTAACCTGCATGATTAGTTCTTTGATAAGGACAACAGGAGAGCACTTTGCCTGGTGACTGGCAACAAATTTCAGTAGAGAAAATGTACAGAGTTGACCCATAAGGTCTCCTTCAGTCTCCAGTGGCATTTCTCAAGGGCTTTCTGAGCTGGGACCGGATTTATTTTGAGTTAAAGGACAAATTACATCCTACTTTTAATGTATGTGGCCTATATAAGAGAATTTCTGCAGAAGTCAGCTTTAGAACTCTGTTCATTCATTAGAAATATGTATTTTGTGTCAGATTGACCTTGGATCTAAAGCTAGTATACTAATTGTGCCTCTGCACCGGCGAGAGCCGTGCATGGAGGCATTATGTTTTCAGGTTGTCTCTACATATGTCCCTTTCTTGTACCATATCTCAGGAACGAGATCTGAATGACTTCAGATTTGGTACAAACGTCCATTTGGACTCAAAGATGAAGTGGTTCGATTTTGGTGGTGTAAGGTCACTGTGACTTAACAAAACACCTTTTTGGCCATAAATGAGGATTCATAAACTAATTATGACAACAGGATAGATGAGAAGATGATCCAGGCACTCCAAAATGACCACGAGGAAGGAAATACTAAAAAGCCTTTATTATAGT
>JAOVVB010017841.1:0-15000 GCA_028570985.1 Heterobranchus longifilis | reverse complement strand
AAATAATATGTAGGTGGCTTTAGCAAGAAATGAAACTGTTTTCGGTTAGTTTTGATGCATTTGGATCATTTATGTATCTCTTATTCATAATCAGGAGGAATCAGATTTGGATTACTTTTTTATCAAACTGTACATTATATCTCCCAAATATGCAGAAAGCAGTCCCCATCTCGTAGAACTGAGTAATGACTAGCCTGGGTAAGTATTGTTAAGGGACTGTTATCAAACTCAATGAATTGCACAGCGGGGGCTAATTGAGAGAGAGAGACACAGAGGCATGATTGTTGCATTCTCCAGAGATGGTTTTTGTCTGAGGCCAGGCGAAGAAGGCGAATGTCGCCTTATCTCTGCTGTGATTACCATGCGTCAAAAAGCAGATTACACTCATAAGTATTACTAGGTTACAGACATTATTTATTAAAAAGCAGCATCGCTTGGCAACTGGATTACTCTCTTAAGATAAATCAGACTTGCCTGTCATTCACAATTGATTTCAGATTCTAAAATGGATCTTAATAATGGATGAGCTATAGAACAGAAACTGAAAGAAAGGAGGAAAATAACATGTAACTGTCATGCTGGTTCTGGATGTTGTGCTGCAGTGATGAGGTATTCTTGCAGGCTTAAATCAATTAAAGCGCTTTAAGGGATGAATTACCCAGCATTTTACTGTAAGCATATATTCTGGCAATCTATTGAACAATGGCATTTGTATAGACATAATTTAATGAACATCTGGTTTTCTGAGGATGCCTAATGATTTCACATTCATCTTCCTCTAAATGGCTAAAGTGCACGCAATTACGTTTTTAATTAGCTGTGAATATGTTTCAGTCAATTGGAGTGATTCATATCTTAAACATGAAATGTATCACATGATTTCATAAAGAGTGTATTGGATGTGATTTTAGAACAAGTGGTTAAAAAAAAGTTCTGTCATTAGAATAAAAGTCTATCAATTTTCTTGATATTGCTTTGTTCTCCTCTGCAAGACACAACTGGATTATCTTAAAGCAATATTTGTTCACAACATAAAAAAAAATTTAATGACAGGAATGCAGATATATTTAATCACTGGGCTTCCCAGCCCGGCCGTTAAACCCTGCTGACTGCCGCGCAAACAAATCAAGAAAAATCTCCAGGTCCCTAATGAATACTGGTTTGGCACTTCCCAGTCTCCGAGACCTTTGAGACGTTTCAGTGCGGTGCTGACAGTCATTTCTTCTGGACCGATCACTAATTCCTCATTAGAAATGATGAGCTTCTTCATCACCTCTCTTTGGAAAAGGTTAGGCCTGGGCCCAGAGGAGAGGTGGGGAGTCCTTCACTCCGGACCTAACGGAAGCTTCACAGGCCTGCAGCTATTGATTGGGGGCTTCAGGTTGCCTCTCCACCAATGTAGGGGTCTGCACTGCAGCATACTAAGCTGATGTGTAATCAATGGCTCATACCACAGCCGGCCTCTGTGCACAGACCCGTCAAATTATACAGTAGCCATCCAATATCTGACACAGAGTGTTTTTAAAACTGCCTTCCGGAAGAATGACGCACACAGTGCACACACACCGACGCACACAGGTAAATACACTTTGGAGTGCACACAAGCTGAATGGTATACAAGGATGTGCATACATGTGAAAAACCTCACATACACACGCACACACTCAAGGCATGCACAAACAACTGCTGGCTCCTGCAGGGCGACTTTGATTTTTCTCCCTCTGTCCAGATGAAATGTTTATCATCTCAAATACTGTGTGAAAAAAATATATACAAGTTATAAAATCCAATCCTTCTTAGAGACGGTTGCCTTTGGAGTCTAGCAAGCACCAGCTGCGAGATGTGGCCTATCCGTGCACTTGGCCTGGCAAGCGGCTCCAACGTGCCCTCCTCCTCTTCATGGGGCTTAATGATATGCACAAGCACACTCCGGGGCCAGCTTCCCAGAGCATTTAATCCACAGAGATATGATACTATGCTGGATGTTGTGTCATCCATCACAATCTCTCCGCTCTTCTTCTTTTCTTTCTCCCCTCTATACCATCATACCGTGCTCACATTGTTTGATTAGGTGCTCTGTTATGTATCTATCTATCTGTCTGACTGACCGTCTCATCTATCTGCTTTTAATTGATGGAGTAATCCCACACACAAATTAAAGTTTAAATGAAAGACTTTGCCAAAAAAAGTGTTGTTGTTTTTACTTTGCCGCTGTCTTTTGTGCCAAGTGCTCATTGCTGTGGTGTTGCTGAATTAAGCTCCCCGGAGGTATACTCTCAATCAAACAGTGTGTTAAGCGCTGTTGCATCTTTTTTTTTTTTTTTTTTTACTTTGATTTCCCATTTATAAAGTTGGAGTGTCTGTATGTGGTGTTCTTTTTTTTTTTGTTGTCTGCTCAACCTTACGCGTGCATCTCTGCTCATTATAGCAAGTGTTTCTTGTTGTCTCTTGCAAACATTGTTTCTGTGGATGGAAATGCAAAACATCACCTTCTATTTGCACCAAAAATAAACTTCACTGGCATGACAGATAAGAAATCTACATTGTTAAAGGAGCACAGCAAATATCAGCAATTAAATTAAATGGCAATTAATAACATGGGCAGCTGAATTACTTTTACAGATGTAATCAATCTGAAACATTCATTACACAGAGTGTGTGGTAACATTCAACATGCTTTGCAGCTAATATTGCACACTGGCTTTTCTCCTCACATAAATAGGGCAGTTTCAGAGGAACGGGGAGATGGAGAAAGATAGGATACTTTTTTTTCCTTTTTTTTTTTCTAAGAAAAACACTGTTAAATCCTTGTATTTATCACAGTATAGAGATTCAGTCACACCATCTATCTTTCTCACAGAAGACGTTTATGTTTACAGCGGGACATGCAAAAGCGTTCACATTATTTAAATATTATGTACTGATAATGCACATCAAAAGCCACATTTGTTGTTTTTTTTTTATGAAAATGTCACAGCTTATTACTTTATGTTGATGCAAAAGCTTTGAGCTATTCCTTGTACGAATCACAAAAACTGCATTAGAGTTTCACTGGAAAATGTTTTTTTTTTTTTTTTTTTGCATTTATCAATATAAATTCCACAGATCAATATTGTTAAGTCAACACATACCCATCAACACAATCCTTTATCCATTACATGCTCCATTACATTGTCCCTACGGTTTCCCGACAAGCCATTAGGTAACAAAATCTCACGAAGGAAACCCAGTCTTTCAACATGGCGGGGCGGTCAGTTTGGAGCTTTCATCACAATATGTTTCCCCGCCTTCCTCTGGGTTTTACTGCACAGTTCTGTATGGAAGACAAATGGATAGCCATTAGTAGTGTATTAATTACATGTAGAGAATTACTTTGTTCATCAATCATGCAATTTTCCCTCCGATTGTCAAGTGTAATTTGGTGACACAATGAACAAAACCTGGTAGGCCTGTTCTGTACTGATCTCTGCTGTTAACAGCCTGTGTAGTGTTGACAGACTGCAACACTGAATGCATCTGCCTCTTGTTTCTTCTACAGAAGCACACCGCCGTGCCACCCCGCTGAGCAAAGGTTCACAAAAACACCTCAAATAGAACTGACGCAAATTATCGTGTCAAGATAGATTAATTGCAAAGATCGCTGAAAGACTAATGATTATCACTGTCAGAATGCACAGATGCACAGACACAGCAGTGTAACCCGCTTTTTAGTGGGCATCATATACAATTATCTGCTCTTCCCTGCAAGAATGAGTGTCAAAGTAGCAACGCATCTAAATCCAAATACCACAAATGATTAGAATGTGTAGACTTTGAGCCGCCATTACAGAATAATGGGACACCGGTGGGGAATTATTTCTGAGCTCTTTTTATATTCAACTCAAGTACTCATAAAATGATTAATACATTCCTTTTGGGGCTTACAGTACATGTAGTGGGTAATATCATTAGATACATACTGCATATAGTTTGAGCAAAGATACTGTTAACATACATACACATGAGTGGAATATAAGTAGAAGAAAACCACATAATTATATGTGCTAAATAATACAGACATACAGATATATCTATACACTGATTTACATCATGATCCATATTTGATGTTCTATTCCTTGAAATAGGAGGAAATGAAGATAAAAAAAAATGCAGTGGAGTGATTTGGAAAACAAGGACGTGGAGTGGGCAAAAGTGTCTCAAGTCAACACAGAATTTTAAACATTCAGTGTATAACTCCTTGCACAATATAGTTGATTACATTTATATCATGTTTTGACCTTTATGTTATTTTTCCTGTAGCATTAATAATGTCGCTATTTTTGTTCAGTTCAACAATAATTGCGTAATTTCTATAAATATGGATACATTTAGTGTTTGCAGAAAAGTAAGCAGAATATTGGATTGTCTCTGCAGAGGTATGAGTAATCCTGGTGTAGGCCCCGAGGCACGAGTATGACAACAGAGGTAAGAACAAACATTTTTACCTCCTCTGAGCCTCTGCACTGCATCCTTGGCCAGTTTAGTGCGTGCAGGGCCCCCTGCAAATACACCGTGTGATACCATTGACACAGATTATGGATTTTACCTTCTTAAAAATATGCTATGTGGGAGCGTGGAAATGTCAGGGAAGGCACCCAGGCTCTGAGATTTACTGGGAATTTATAGATCATCAAATGCTGCTCTCTAAGGAGACAGAGAGGGAAAGTCCGTGCAGGAGGCTCGTCAGAATGCAACTACTGTTTCCCATTTCACCCCGAGCAAGAACCGATATCTGGCAAATTTGCATATACATGCATTTGCACAGATCCAATCAAACGTCAAGGTGCAGACACAATTCCAGGATTCAAAGCAGAATACCAACCAGTGTTTCAGCTGTAACTAATACCCACAGCCCAAGGAGGTGGAGGGGAGGGCGCTTTATCTTTGGAACAGATAACATTTAAACCACAGAGGAGTTTGAAGCAGACGGCATATAGCAGCACAGGTCAGGTCACTTGTTCTTGTTACAGCTGGAGTGTGTCAAGCAAGTAGAATGGATTAGTGGTGGACAAGTTATGCTGTCATGTACCATTCAGTTTCAATAGGGCATCTGCTTATGTATAGTGTTGAATTATTAATTATTTGTAGAAAGCGTCACATGCCACAAACAGTACAGTATGTGCCCGATAAACAGGATCTTAACACATTTTCATGGTATGGATGTGTGACCAATTTCGGTTACCTGCTAAAGCCTATGGCCGTGTCGAGATAAGAAGTTATGCTTACATCGACACTTGTACCTGTGAATCTCTGCATAGAAAATCCCCAACTCTGTGCTGCTCATTTTGTGGTGCTCTTTCAAAGATGTCTTTCTAGGTTTTATTGGAGTATATCAGCAGCCAGTGACCGTATACTGTAAAACCAAAATGCAGTGCTTGTTAAAATCATATCAAATCAAAGTGTAATGATTGTTCAAAATCGCTTTTTTTTTTTTTTTTTCTCCCCCCCTCTCCTGAAATACAGTTAATGAAAGTGTAGAAACACAGTGGAGGAAGGGAAATGGAACAGAGGTGAGTGAAAGAATATATTAAGCTCTGAATGGAGAGATGGAGGAAAAATATTCCTCATTCGCTGCCTTCAGAATGTGTTATTAGGGAATGATTTCAACAGGCTCTTAGTAGCTCTCATTAGATGGTGTATCAAACCAGAACAAAACTCACTTCTCCTAACTATGTGGAGGAAGTGGATTGGAAAATTAAATGGGGAGAAGAGAGTGAGGGAGCAGTCTCTGCCACGCTCTTGTCACCGTGCCCCTGCTCCCACTAACAAGTCCGCTCAGTCGACTCGCGCTGAAAGTCATTCACATGGTCTTTAATTTCACTTCATTGATTGGAATTTAAAGCCCCGGAATATAGCAAGGAAGACATTAAGATTATCTATCCCCTAAACCATGCAGCGAACATTTGTTTTAAAATTGCTGTACAGTATGGCTGAAACCTTGTCTTTTGAGTTTGCAGCCCTAAAACTTCAGAAACTTTGCAAACTGAGCTTGCACTCGCTGCTGGGTACTATATGAGCGCCTGCAGTTTCTAAAGAAGTATATATTTATATACTGCATGCTGTAGATCAATAAAAGTAACATTTCATTAATCTTGACATGCTGTTCCTGCTTGATGCCAGATGCTGGGGACACAAGCTGTCGGAACAATAGACATGCTCTTCAGTGCTTACTTTCCCCTTCCCCGTTTTTCTTTGTTTGCACTTCCAAAGACAGCATTACATCTGTCAGCAAGATATGATTTACATAAACATCAAACTATATTCTTCTGAGTATCTGTCAGGGAAACTCTTGAGACTTGCAAAATATTAGCATTTCAAGGTTGCATTTACACTATGTTCATATCTATTTTGCATATCCTATTTTTGTGTGTGTGTGTGTTTTAATTTATGGTTATATGGTTGCTTATGTCTGACCAAAGCCAAAGTGTTGAGATTTTAGGCATGTAATTACCCGGCCATGAAATAGCAATAATGTCAGTTTTGCTACTGAGAATCAAACAAACACACTGTACTGGATAGTCCATAACTCGACATCTTGGTGTGGTAAGATGCAAGAAAAGCATTCCAAATCATGCAGTCTCCAGCTGGTGATAAGAAAATCAATTGAGAAAAGAAATATAAACAGTATTTCAAATCACTTCATTCGGCAACGGCATGCAATCACGTCTTGAAATGGAAATTACACCTTGGACAAGTGCATGGCTATTTTATGGATTACTTTTGCCACTGATTGTATACCACTCATGTAGTACGACAGCTTCTGCATGATGGAATTGCTGTTAACGACAACTGTATGGAAATTGCACGATGTTTGTCGGCTGTATGTATTTTTGAGTGGAAGCTTGTGCTGGTTTTGCCCAGACGTGTGCGTGCTCGTGTAAACGCCTGTGATGTGTGGGCACAGAGTGTCACCTGTGAAAGAGACAAAAGTGGCACTCTTGATGGCATTTGCATGATTAGTTGTTATTGCTCAACAGGGCTAAGCACTGGCCTGGAATTACAGTTGTACAGAGAGAAGCAAATGACCAGCTTGATGGATTCTTTTAACACAGAAGGAAAGAAATCTCAATAATACGGCTTGTAGCCCATTTCTGTAAACAGCTAATCCGTGGCTATTTAGAAAAGTTTTATTTGTTGTTGTTTTTGTTATCTACAGCCACTTCAATATTCCTCAATATTTACTCTTTTACCTCAACTTTCCCTTTTATTTCCTGTCCCAACTAAAAAAAAAAAGCTGTTCTGCACAAATGTTAGAGGACTTGTGCACCACATGAGTAATAGCTAAGACCTCCTCTTGGACCTACAGTATGTGGTCTCCTGAACTTATATCTGAAACTTTATACTTCAAGTACTGTATACATCAATATTGCCTTTATATGTGGTCTTTTACTTTGCTCCAGTGTAAGGATCGATACTCTATGAATTTTTAAGCGCATCGTAGCTTCGGGGATAGCCTGTAACCTGTGGCACTGACAATCTCATTTGTGCCTTCAGTCCTCCTCAAAGTTCTAAACTAAGTTCAGAGTACCAAACTTATCTCGCTGATGAGACACAGGCAGGTGGTCCTTGGTGTGTCCACTAATATCAGAATTATAATGTAAAACACCATTCAAATTCTGAGACATTTGAGACATATTATTGCATTTATTTGCATTACAGTTAGCACTTAGTTACCATCCTTTTATTTATTAGTTGTAATTGTTATTTTAGTCTGTTTTTACACAGATGCAGTGTTGGACGTATTTATACATTTATATTTTTATAGTGTCATTTTGTCTGGGTTTCACCAATCTCTTATAACTGTAATTTCAGTATGTTTTAACACAGAGCCATTTATATGTTTGTATTGTTGTGGTTTATTGTTTTTGTCTGATGTTACATGGCAGGAAGATGTATCTGTTTCCTTCTGTAATATCTTGTTTTAGTGTTACATGTTAGGGACTAGCTGAAAATTAGCAGCCTTGCTAACTCCGGCATATTTACACTGCATTCCCCAACTCTACTGAATGTAGTTTTGATTGCTGTGTTCATGAATATGCACTGTCCCTCCCAAATAAACAAATAAAATAAAAAATAAATATATATTTTTTAAATGGACCATTTTTCTCCTGACTTGATTGCTGATTTAAAACAAATTGCCTTCTGTTGATGGGAGCATCTAAACATTTAAATTCCCTCAGCTCTGTGCTGTGTTTAGTATAATACTTAAGTGTCGGTGATGGATTTGTAAAGAAGGCCTAGCTCTTCTGTCAGTAATAAAATAAAAAAAATGTCAGTGCAGAGGACCTTCATTCAGTTTTACAGTCACAGTCTCGCTCTAGTTTACAGACCTTTTCATGTTTTGTTTGATTTTGTAAGACTTTCAGTTGTCTCGAGGTTTTGGTTTTCTTATTTGTTGGTTGAATGTATTCATTCACGTTTAATCTGTTTCCTGTTTTATTTTGGAGGTTCACTCCTCATGTGTCATGTCTAATTTGACTTCCCATTTTCCCACCTTTGTGATTGTCTGCCCCGCCCTGATTTACGACACCTGTGTCCCCCCTGCTGCTTCCTCGTTGTCGGATTGTCGGCGTTGTCTCTGCGGCCCAGTGTTTCCAGTGTCCTGTACTCCTGCTGTTTCTTTTCTTTACGTCAGATTCCTGCGTGTTTTTTGGACACTCGTCTGTAAGTTCGTTTTCTTACTTTATTGAACTGTTTTCATGAACTGTGACATTTGCATTGTTCCATGTTAGTTATGAGAAGTGAACAGTAATACATGTCAGGTTTACGCTTTGCAGAATATGGTAGGATTTCAACAACGGACTTGAGGCTAATTTCTGTTATGTTGAATCTCTGTGTGTTTCAGTGTGTATTATATCAACGTTTCTAAAGTGGCGTATTTAGACCCCATGCGGCTGCCAAACATCTACCGCCATTTCCATTTCCTATTTCCCATTCCCTCCGGCTGTGACCCGGAAAGGAGGAGCGGAACTTTGCGGAAGTCTTTTCACCACCCCATGCGTCAAAGATGCAAGTAGGCCCAGACGAGAGAGAGGTAAGGAGAGCGAGGAAAAACAAGACATGCATAGTTATTTTCTGTATAGATTAATTAATTGATTGACTGCTGTTATTTGATGATTAAAAAATACATATAACACTGCACTGCAGTCAGTACATTAAATATCACCGAGGATAAAAACATAACAAAGCCCTGAGGTTTATTTCCACTGACCACACGAACTGTTAAGTTATTTTCTTTCTTTTATCTGTTTATGGACAACGCACATTAATCAACATTGCTGTAAATGTGTGAGTAAAACATTCACTGTGCTTGGCGCTCTGCTGCTGCGTCTCCTCAGACAGAACGGTGTATTCCAACCGCGCTGCGCATTTACGCACGAGTTTGTGCCAGAGTGCGCTCTTTAGTGACTATTTACACATGCATCCAGAGAGAGAGAGATGGAGAGAGATATTATGCATATATCGGCCTATATGTATAGTACATGCTTTGTCTTTTCTTATGGGAAAAAGAAGAAAAAAGGTGTACTGCTGAATTTCCTCCTTAAATCTTTATTAAAAAGTAAAATAAAAGAGATTGCAGAGGTATGGCCATTTATTGTTCAAAAGTCTAGTTAGACTACTGTTAGAATTTAAATATAACATCAAAATTGATTATCTTTTTCATAAAATATTCCTACATTATGTCACGCTGTGAATTGAATGAAAAGTATAAATATACAAGTTGAAAAGTATAAATATACAAGTTGAAAAGTATAAATGTACAAGTTGAAAAGTATAAATGTACAAGTTGCCATGATGCTGTTCTGCTCATCTGTGCTGTGACAAAACAATGGAGAGCTGATGCAGATGTGCCACAGTCATATTTAATTGACATAGCTTTAAAATGACTGCTCTGAAGCAAGGATTGCCTTTTGTTTAATGCCTGTTGCCTCGATTCCTCGCTCCTGCGTCTCCTCCTCGCCTCCTCCGCTCGCATCTCCTGTGGGATGTACAAACTAGCAAATGGGATTGGTGGCTAGTCTCGTGTAGCCAGACCTTTCTCCACAGCGCTGCTGTGGGGGAAGGTCCAGTATGCTTTCACTCCTGGATAGGGATAAAAAATCTCCCTGGCTTGTTTGCATTTCTTTAAACCAATTACAATCGTCCTGGGTGGCGCCATGCCCGACTGTGCTTCTGCAAAAATAGTGTCAGCAGGGAACTCGCTTTGGAGGAACATTTACACCAAAATGTTGTAAACATTATTCATAGATCTTTCACCAAAAGAACAGAGCAGGTCTGCCTTAGTACACCATCCAAATCTTCTTCAAAACTTGCCTTTTTCAGCATGTAGGTTGGTAGCTCGGAGGTTGTTGTTGTTGATGTTGTTGATGTTGTTGTTTTCCGTAGTGAAGGGACTTTGAGAACGGGAACACGGACAAGAAGTAAGGTTTTATCCAGGCACTGTTCACCATGTAAGCCAGACGACCAAACAGCAGACCACTGTTCAAGACCAACAAAACCGGTTAGTTACAAACAAGTTATGTTAACTTAACCGTTGATTTTTGTTATTTACATCGATTATGTAATTTACATAACAAACGTCCTTATTTTAACCCAAACCACAATGTTTTGTCTTCAGCTTACTCGCCTAGTTTTGTTGCCTAAACATTACAAACATCCTTATTTGAACCCAAACCAATGCTTTTTTTTCTTTCTAAACTTACCCACCTAGTTGCATCAGTTTTTGTTTTGAATTCACAAAGCTGCAACAGTGGAGCGTCATAGTTTGGTGCGTAAATGTGACGTCAAGGGGTTGTGAATGTGCAGCGGTGTGCTATTTATACACTTTCCCATGAGCTCACGTTGATATTTGCTACATGTCCGTGGGTTTGCAGAAACATACGAGGCCAACATTTATTCTGGCGATTGGGTCGTCTGTTGAATCCTTTCCGTTGCTGACCGCTGCACATGTGCTTTAAAGTAAAGTTTATGTGGTGTAACAGTTCACAGACAGCTACTGGCAGACCTGTGATGTATTTTCGACTAACACCAACTTACACAGACTACATAATTGGCTGCTTTGCATTTTCTGGATGTGTTCGACTTTTTTCTATTTCGAGCTGACATCCTCAGCTGGCTTTTTTGTTGAGGTTTTTTTTTTTTTTTTTTTTCTCAAATGCTGAACATGTGCGGAGAACATTGCTCTCAACTCTAAACATTGCACCGGCTGCAGTGGAAGTGTTCAGCTAAAGCAGTGTGACCTTTGATAACTGACATGTGCCATGATTTATTGCTGCTGTGAATGAAGTTCAGTTCAATTCACTTCTGAAAAATGCAACGAGAAATGAGACTTTAGATTCCTTTAATCATTTTGTAAATCGTTCAGCGTGGGCATAATCAGAATTTTTAAGATTGACTTTATTCTGAAACAATTTCAAAGGAATATGAAATTGTTACAGCATTTTCCCATCCGTGAAAAATGTCAAAAACATCAAATTATTAAACGATAAATGTATTGCATTGAATGTGCAGTCAAGGTATGGCTTCATCTAAAGATGTTCTGTATAAATATAACATAAATATAGACCTGTAGTTAATTTAATTCGTTAATTTAAAAATATAATTCAGCTGCTGCATTTTTTCATGGAAAAGCCCTCAAGCTATCTCCAGGCATTGGCAGGTGAAGCTGCTTTCAAAAGCTGTGAGACAGGAGTTAGAGATGAGTGATGTAAATATTTCTGATGTTGTGTCCAAGTTGAGAGTTAAGCACCAGCACAGGTTCAGAGTACGAATAAATCTCGCCTTGATGTGGAGTTTGCTGGCATTTAAAGGAAGCATCAAGTCTGGTTTTTTTTTTGGTGTTGGGTCACTGAGAGCTCGAGAAAAAACTTCCTGAGCAGCTGAAAGATGGAATTAGGAAAAGCCTTGTTTTTTGGGGAGGTGCTGTTGAAAATGTTTTACACCAAAGATTAACAAAAGCAGGTTTAGTACACACTGAGTATAGAAGTAATGTCTGACACCAGGGTGGGAAATCCACCATGTATGGTATTCTTTATGACATGAAATAAACTTCTGATCATTTTTGCTTCGAGGAAAATAGCAGTAGTAGTTTATTCTGAACATGTGAAAAAAACATGTAAAAAAAAAAGACATAATCATGCAGTAGTAGACAGACTTAAAAAATACATTACAAAAGAAAACATAACGATTTGATTTACATATCCGAAAAGGAGTGGGCAGAAGTACTAACTTATTTAATCCCACTCCTTATCCATAAATGAATAAATCTATTATTTAGCTTCCACATCAATATAAAGCTATACAATAATTAATTCTCTAGACTTATTCTAATATATTATCTTAATTACCAATAATCTTTATCTTACAAGGTATACATTAATTACAAAAAATGTTTATCTTAATCAAAATAGCAATTCTTATATATAAACCTTATTCAAAAATATAAAAAGGAAAATAAAACACATAAACTGTAATTTATGGACTAAACATGAAAATCGACAAGCGCCCATTAACGACGATTAGAATAATGCATTTCTTTTTAAAATCTGCTTTCTTGTCTGTTGATTACAGACCTGATTGGACAACACTTACAAGACAATAGGCACTGATTTCTCCCCTGTGAAGCATTAGGTTAGATTATGTACATACTGATGTCGGTATATGCAGTAGGCAGTTTCTTTTAAATACTATTTTTCTGTATTTGATCATGAGATGTAATTTAAAGACATTAGGCCCTGTTAAGAAATCCAAGTTGTCAAAAATCAATTCAAATCTGACTTATATTACAAAAAAAATGAGCTAACCAATGCACAGACAAAATGGTCAAGAATTCCTGTCTTCCACCTGAAGTTTAGTACTTTATTTGGGGACAATGGATGGCACTGGTGTAGTCAAAAATAGAATCCACCTCTCAGAATTTGATGCAGTCTGAATTTCCTGTGACACATGATTTCTAGTCCTTATCATCAGCTCAACCTTTCTCAAGTTTCCTTGGCAGAGAAAGGTAATACACGTTGAGATGGGGTGGACTATAATCCCTGTGGATACAGTGAATCTACATTGGCAAAAGGACAATAGTAATGATATTCACCTAATCTCCCTTGACAGATTCAGGACATGCTTTTCATTAACACAAAAGTGGATAAGAGAGCAATAAGCACTGTTTCAGAGTTTACCTAAATCCTTTTAAAGCTAACTGAGATTCACATTCTGGTGTCGCCTGTCTCTGTCTGCCTGGGCTTAAACCGAGGCAGGTACCATATTTACAGAGCTCTTTGACATACTTTTTCAGCTGCATTTTTCAAGGTGTGACGACAAACAATAGCAGGGACACAGTTAATTTCACAGCTGGCCATGTGAACTTAAGGAATACGGTGCATGTGAAGCTGTGCCTCTATTTTGTACTTTAATGAGTGCTTTTGACATTCATTATGAATGAAAAAAAAAAAATGTTATTGTAAAATCTGTGCTGTCAAGAGGGCTGCAGAAAGTGTCCCTATTTTGAAGCTAACTGCTCATGCAGTTGAAGTGTTAAATCCCAAAGCATTATAAACATTGGGATAAAAAACAATCATGAGCTGATGATCTCATCAGATTATGATCGTATTCAGTTTAATTAAAATACACAGGTTCCAGTCTGTAAAGCGTGTCTACTTTGTCAACAGCGTCCTTTATTGCCTGGAAAAAGAAGCATCAGATTGTGCTGCCAATTATTTTTTGCTAAGAACAGGTGTTTTTCAAACGCCGGCTATCTGAATTGATAAAGAAACTTTGCATTTCTTGATGTCTGGAGGAAAGAATCGGAGGGACTCTTTCAGGAAAAAAAAGCCTATTTCTCTCTGTTTTACATGAAGAGAAAGTGTCAGTGGAGTTTCCACTCAGATTGCAAAGGAGGTAAGAAGAGGGAGGATAGCACTTATTTTTCTTTTTAATTAGCTTCATCTGAGGAATTATCCTGCACTAATATAATGGCTCGATTCATCTCCCACACCATCTGGTGTGAGAGCAGTGTACCTCTGGAGCTGATTGCTTTCCCCCGGTGCTGTGTCGGGGTAATAGGCTGTTCAAAGGCTGCTCTGGGCTCGGACAGCTGAGCAGAGGTGGGGCAGGAGCAGCTGGCCTTGGCGCCATCACCTGCTGCCTGTCAGAAGGCTTTGGAATACGGTCCATCCATGCCCTAAGTGTATGTATCTATGTCTGCGTATGCGTGTGTTTGCATGTGCAACATACTTGCGAGTCAACTTCAGGCAGAGCACGAATTCCGTCGTCCTGCGGAAAGACCGGGGGTGCGAGAGGGAGGGAGAGAGAGCGCGGATCATTAGGACTCTTGCGAACATCTGGGAGAGGTGAGACAGGTGACAAATAAGCAGCAGTGTCTGGAGATGATACCAGCACTTCAGTTAGTTTGCACGTCTGCACCTCGTGTCAAATGACACAGCCAAGAAGACATATAATTTGCTGTATATAAATTGCTTTTTTGGTGAACTGTTCACAAGCCTGGCTTTCTGTAGTATTTCAAATACTTGAGTTTGTATCTCAACATCTGCACCTTTTTTTTTTTTTAATCATGAAGTTATTTGTTGCAATAGCAGGAGTTCATTTGACAGTTTTGACAACAGCTGGTTTGCCCCGACTCCTCCAAGCCCGTCCCACAGTGCAGTGCACCTGTTGACTGTGACCTGCTTTCAGTCAACAAACTTTTGGTTTAAATGTAATTTACTACAGCTTAGAGGAGGATGAAGGCCTGCAGCTTAACTGTTTTGGTTCAGTCTTAACTCTCCCATCACCCCTGTTTCCAGGAACAGGTTTTCAGGGTAAATAAAAAAAGACGGACACCGACACAATTTTTCCGACGTGCGCTCTCTGTGGGAGTGTGCTCACCTGTGTGTGCGCACACTTGTCTGTGTGTGTGTGTGTGTACGCGCATCGGGGCGGAACTCCGCGATGCAGAGAGCAGAGGAG
>JAOVVB010017830.1:0-16318 GCA_028570985.1 Heterobranchus longifilis | reverse complement strand
CATGCAACCACAACATGTCTCTTTTATAATTGGGATTCTGTAAGGAATATACAACTAGATATAACATGTTACTCAGTGAGCTTTAGATATGCTTGTACAGTAGGTGGATTTCTTTTGGACAGAGCCAGACTAGCTGTTTGATTTTGCCTCCAGTATTTATGCTAAGCTAAATGGCCCACGATAGGGTGCCGGTGGCCTGCCGCCCATTTTCAAATTCACAATGAAAATAAATTGATTCACACTGGGGATGTTTTGTTGTTTACTTTGAATTTAAATAAGGTGCCAGATTGCATTAAAAAAGCATCAATATAGAGCTTGTTTATCAAAAAAAAGTGCCAGGGGAGGATCCTCCTGACCCCCCCGACAGAGGTCCGGGCTGAATGTGCGATTCATTAGGTCCCTGGAGTTTATGTTTATGGTTTATGTTTATAAATGTAGTCGGTCTACAGTTTCAGATCAGGATTCAGCACCACGGACAGCTCTGCATGTTACAGTAAATAACAGGCAGTGAACGTCTCAGGGTTCAGCACCACGGACAGATCTCAAAAGTGTAGTGAAAAGTCTACAGCAGTGATACTCAACTTAGAGCGTGCTGGGTGGTCCGCCGACCATTATCTAATTCACAATGAAAATAAATTGATTCACACTGGGAATGTGGTTGTTTTTTTTGTTTTTTTTACTTTCAATGTTTATAAGGTGCCAGACTGCATAAAAAAGCATCAAAGTGCCCGGGCAGGATCTATCGGACTCCCTGACAGAGGTCCAGGCTAAAGATGCTATTCATTCTGTCCCTGGTAGGAGCAGCATATGTGTATGGTTAATTTGAAATTAAAGAATTTCAAAGAAAGATGAGTTATGGGCCTTTTAATGTTTATTAATTTTATCAGATAGTTATTATTAATGCTTGATTATTAACTGGCCCCTGGCCTCCTGTCATTTTGGAAAAGAGTATCCCTGCATTAGATAGTAGTAGCAATCTCCTCATCTAACCCAAATGACAGCAAAACACACTTTTAAATAAATAAATGAAAACTGGCTAAAACAGGCTCAGCTGGGACATGAGTATAAAATCCAACACTGCAGGGAAAGAGCAGCGTTGGCCCTCAGTATACAGTCTGGCATCCATTTAGGCCCCCATCGTTGAAGAACATTTTTCAGCCAAGTAAGCATCAGGATTCCAGCTACAAAGCGGCATTTGATTAGAAAACCTATTTCCTCTTCAACTTTTGCCAAATTTCAATCATGGTGATATTCTAATTACCATTATACAGAGCAAGACAGAGAGGCAGAGATTGAGTGGGTGTGCATAAGAGAGGGAGAAGAGGAGTGAAAGGGAGGCAGTCTTTGCATGTAAGCTGGGAAAATCCGAGGAAAATGCAGCGTGAAGATCAAGTGGAACAAAGAGTAGAATTCCAGCTTTTTTACATCCTGTTACACAGCCCCGTTTGTGATAAAGATGTATCCTGTTGAATCGTTGCTCATTTGCTTGGACATGTATCTCTGCAAGCTTAGACACCTCAGTATTCTCAGACAGACTAGATCGTACGATATGTTGCTCGACCACGTCGAAAATAGCAATTACCTTCATTTACAAGCAAAGTAAAGCACTGTAATACGTAGATAATCCACATAATTGTGAGCCAGGAGGCGCACCTTATTGAGTGCCATATTGACGTTTTATTTTTTTGTAACATCTTTATTTATAACACAGAACCCAAACCCTGTTACACAATGTTAATCACGTGCTTCTACAAACAACCTATGGTATCAGAGGACAGTCTCAAATATTAAGGTTGATGGATTTTGGCAGCCTTCAAGCTCACCTAAAAAGCTTTTTATCAGAGCTATAAACTGGAGTGCTTGCTCACTGAAAGACTAGAGAGTAAGTCCTAAAGTCTCCCAGCATAGCATCAGTTGTCTCCTGCTTAAGCATTCAGCCGTAGCACACAGGAAGCAGAGTAACAAAGTGCTTCAGAGAGCCACATAGTCAACCCAGACCACCCTCAAGTTCAGGTTCATGCAGTGTGATGGGGTGAGGGCGGTTTGCTTTGGGGAGATTACACAGCCATAGGCGAGACATGGAGCAGCTCTCCCCATGTTAAGTAAATGGAGAGTGGGCGAAGAATAACTGCATGGTCGCTTTGACTCTTATGGGTCTTGTGGGAGCCTTCGCTATTCCACCCCGACCTACAACCTCCAGAGGTGAGGTTAAATGACAAGGACTGCCGAGATGCATTAAACATGAGTCATTTGGACAGAGAGCTAGACGTTGGACCACTCCAGAGATGATAGGGACATTAACCAGGGTTTCACCAGGGCCTGAGCTGCATTTAATGAAGGCCTCCACTACCTCCCAATGTCTCTCTCTACATTTGACTCACAGCCAGGGAGCTAAGCAGTTCAAGATAAACACAGCCACTGCTCTTTCTGGCTCCAGTTGTCTGATTTTCTTCCTCTTCCTCTGTACTCACTCTCTAGCCTGACAACCTTTTATAGTGTCTTTGTTGTGAGCAGTGGTCAAGAGAGACCACGTTCTTATCAGGCACAAAACCAGCCGCAGCCACGAACAGAAATGTAAGTGATTAGAGAATTACAAAAATGAATAAATAAATAAATAATCATTGTCAGCAAAAAAGATGAATAAGTTCAAACTGATCAAAACAAATATTAAAAAAAAAATATATATTTTATAATAAATAAAATATTTTTACACATCATGAGCATGGAAGAAATTACATTTTACACTACCGGCCAAAATACACTAACATAATGAAAATATCTGATCATTTTCATACAAATGATTCTGGCAAAAAAAAAAAAAAAAGACAAAACAGATCTTGCTAGCCTTTCAGGGCTTCCATAAAAATGAGAATAATGATGCAAAAATTCCTTCTAATATCGCAAATCATATTGCAATTGCAATATCGGTCAAAATAATCGCAATTAGAAATGTTTTCAAAATCGTTCAGCCCTAGTGGCCATAGAGTAACTTCTTGTGGCCATGGGCAATGGTTAATGTCGAACCCCGAGTGTGTGTAAAAAGATATGATAATCATCAACTTTCATACAACATACTGTGAAACTGGCGTATCGCTGCAACCCTACAACCAACCAACCAGAGCGAGCAGAGCAGCTGGTTGAAACTAAGAAACAGTAGAGTAGAAGATACTTCATTGCATAATACACACTACAAGTGCATCTGAATATATTGATATGCTGCAATGGAACAAGACCTTTACCCCCCATGAATTTAAAACAAACACTGAATCACTGAGCATAATAAAACCAAAGATACAACAAAACCTCCCAGGTGTTATGAGAGTGGTCTAAAAAAAAACAAACAGACATAACAGCCCTGCTTCCATCTGTATTCATCGGGTGAGAGAAGCCTGGACACTCTCCTCTTCGCTAGAGACACAATAACAACAATGGCTTCCTTCGACACAGCACGACGATGAGCGCGTCATCTTCAAACGTAGCTGTTGGTTAATGGCCTGGAACACACATTCAATGTCTATCAAAGAAGGACATTGCTGGGATGGATGCACATGCTGACAACCTCTCAGTCGCTCTTCGATCACACAAACACACGCTGACACTCTGTCCCCTTTACTTACACACACACACACACACCTACACACACACACACACACACACATATATACACACACACACACACAGACACACACACAGACACACACACACCGCTTGCAGTCAGTTTAAGTATAGCAAGCAATAACGTGTTGATTAAATCTGTGATCAGCTGCCTAAGGGGCATGAAATTGGACATGATGAGTGTGGCACATTAAAAACTAATTATCAATAGCACCAATCCTATTGTCTTTCTTTTAAACCAGTCACAGCAGTAAATCAAGTGTGGAGAATGGAACACTATGTGCTCTATCACAATGAGCTCTGGGGTTACAACCATACCTGGATTCTGGCTGCTTCAAAGCTTTTTGATAAAATATGAATCTGCCTGCAGCATTTTCTTATTGTATTACAAACTCATGGAGAGTTGACAAAATACACCGCCAGCAGGGAATCAAGTTGCTTTACAACTGTAAGGCTTCACAATTCAAAAGGTAAACTAAAAGAGAAACATTTTCTCATGTGTGTCCTCCAAAACAGTTGTAGGACTGTGACTAAAAGTGTTTTTTGAATAAATATCTGCGCAAAGGCACAAAAAAAAAAGCTTGTAAACTATTTTGGATAAAAATAATTTTTTTGTATTTTTTGGAGACTTGCTCTCATGTGGACAAATATCTTGTGTCTCCTGTGTTGTGTTTTGTTAGTAATAGTGGGTTGTGTTTTCTGTAACTTTGAAAAGTTCTGGAGAAACCAAGGCCAAATCCTGTAACTTCACTGAAGGTTCTCTAATATCCCTTTTCCACCAAAATTAGCGTGTATATGCAGGTGTTTTAAACACGGGAACACCAGCTGAAAATAGGCGATAGACCCCTTTCCCATTGCCAGAAGACGAGTATGCCTTTCTGTTTTTTTCCCTGGTGTGTCACGGACCACAGTCAACGCCATGAACGCGCTGGAAATCAGCTATTCACTTTTCCTGCTAAAGCTTTGCCATACAGTGCACAAAACTTTAAACTCTGCTGTACAATCACTTGATATCTTTATTAAACGTATACTGGGAAAGGGGTATTAGAATGCTTTGTTGAACCCATGCATGAAGTTCCTGTCTTCCCATGCTTAAGTTATGGCATTTTGCCGCTGTGCCTAGTCTATGTCAGACTCTTTCCACACACAAATGTCCGACGTTATGCAGACTGAAGAAAGAGGTATAGTTTTGTTTGAATTCAACAGAAATATTAGTTTACCCAATTCGGTCCTAATGATGTGAGTTGGTAATGTGCCATCAAAAGACAATCAAAGTAGTTTAAAAAACGACAAACTGATTGATTGTTATTAGCGATGGTACTATTCGATTATTCTTCAAAGGCAGAGACAAGTGACAGGCAAACAAGTGATATGCGAGTAAGAACACCTATGTATGCCAGGCACTGTTATTGTTTATAGATAAAGTTAGATAAATTAGCAGTCGGAACTTCTGAAATTACAACTTTGCAGTCCTTGATAGAGCAGTATGGCTTTTTAATCTCCACATGCCTGCATGAACAGTTAGAAAAGTACACTATCAAATCTACTTTCCTGTCATTTGGCCTCTGTCTGACTTTCTTAAATGCAATTCAACTTTGGAAATATATAGCAAGTACAAAGTCAGGTAACGTTGTTATAGAGGCATAGGAGGACTTCAGGGAGGGACACTTCAATGAGCTGACCCACCTCTATCTTTTCAGGTCTTGCCTCTTCTTAAGAATGCTTTCAAGATGGCACCTGCTGTGGTTGCTAAGTGATGCAACTGCAAAGACTATTTTATCACTAACGCTGTGCCATGGGACAGAATCTGCACTTGTGTCTTCTCACCAAAAGGATTTCTACTCAGTTATGCACTCAACTGTAAAGCGGCTGTCATTTGATGGAACCTATGAAGTACAAACGTTGCCTTTTTTTCCAACCTAATCGCAAGAATAAAATGTTGGCATTGTACAGTTCTGCAAACCACGGATATGTAACATTTGTAACATTGCATATGTATCAGAGCAACGTTTCCAAAGTGATGCAGTTCAGATCATATGAGCTAAGTTTGTCATCGCAGGGGGGGTGGATGGTGTGTAACCTGGGCGAGACGCCAAGCAGCAGACAGCTGCAGACCACTGTTTGAGTCCAACAAAACACTATGTTTTTTCACAAAAGGTCGGGACAATAACCAATGATTTTTTTTATTTACGTTGATTACATAACTTATGGAATTTGAATAACAAATGTCTTTATTTTAACCCAAACTGCAATGTTTTTCCTAAACTTACCACCTATTGTGTTGCCTAAACTTACGTTTTGTTTGAATTCACAAAACTGTGATCATAGTGAAGCTTTATCCACTACATCTGAAACACACAAATGTAACATATCTGTCGTTTGCAGAAACGTTTGCATTTATTCTGGCGATTGGGCTGTTTTTTTCCTTCTCTCCTTCCTCCATCTTTTTTCTCTCTTTGGATGTTGTTCAACCATCTACTCTCCCTTTACCTCCGGCTGTCTCTGGGACCCGGCGATTACAGCGCTGGGTGCTGTCCTGCTGATTAGGCTGAGAAACCTCTCTCCCTCCCTCCCTCCATCACCAATGGCTGTGTCCTCAGGGTGCAGGGGAAAAAAAGGAGCCCAGGGTAATGTCCCCAACACCCCCAATCCTCACCCCTGCTCACCATTCACCAAGTCATGGGTGGTGGGTGAATACACTGCCTTGTGCATCTCATGACTTTGAACAGATAGGCCTGCATTTTCATGGTGGATAAAAGCCGGCAGAGAAATGAGCAAAAGTAATACAGCTCAGCTTCTAACAGTATAGCATTATACATCAAGGGCCCTTTTTATGAGTGTGTGTTTACAGTACCATCTGGTAGATTGTGTACACTTAGCACTGAAAATGTAGGACAAATGCTCGTGCTCAAATATGAATAAGCTTCATTTCATGACAGCCTCTATTGTCTAAATTTCCATCCAGCTGCCATAAAAGTGAAAATAATATTGCACAGGTTATTCACCCTGACAGTAATTTGATATAATTATAACATAGTTGAAAGTAGCTGTAGCTTTCCATCATTTCCTCCAGCTATGTTAACCCTTGCTTTACTATGCCAGTTACCTAGAATTGGATTTCAAGGATAAGGCTGGTGCTATTCTGGATTTTTCTTATGTTGTACAAACAAATGGTTTCAGTTGAAACATTTAGGTTTGGGCTGAGTGCCACAGACCGTAGGGAAGTTGCAAAGTACGGCGACAAGGACTAATACGTTGTTAGTTTTGGTTTTTACATGGGATTTGTTCACACTACCACACTATCAGTAGAAAATTATAGGGCTGCCCCTAATACCATTTTTTTGTACTCTGGATATTCTGAACTAATCAGCAGCAAATATTTGGTGGTGCTGTGTGTGTGCATGTATATGTGTGTGTGGGGGGGGTATTTCTCTCGGTGGAGGTGGACGGGTTAGCGCTGCAGTGTTTCAGTGTTTACACTGCATAAATTAGCATAGCAGCTAGCTAAGTTCCTGCTGCTCATAGCTTAATCCAGAAAAAAACCACTAGAGTGAATTTCGGCCTACATGCACTTTTTTTTTCAGCCACTATTTTTGGTAGCAAGAGCAACAAGTTAGGGGACTGGCGACTGCACCTTTCTCTCTGCTCTACACGGTGTATGTGTGTAGCCCTGCCCTTGGTGAAAACAAAGATGCTCTATAACAGCAACAGAGTCTCACTCTGAGCTGAAATGGGCCCACTGTGCTGCAACACGTGTCTTTTGGGTTAATTAAAGGCATTCATTTTTAAGGATTCTGTCATTCTACAGTATTGAAAGTATCCGAATCACAAAATTGAAGACCGAATACCTACCCAATGAACGAATATCCAAAAAGTCGAATATTTGGGTCCAGCCCTAGAAAATTGCTCCAGATAGCAATTAGGAATTGATAGATTTCACATTTGCATTAGCTACTATAATATAAATAAATAAAAATAACTCAGAAGAAAAAAAGTGGAAAAACCCAGTGAATATTACGATACCATCTCCTCAATGATAGAATTGATAAGGAGAGGAAAACCATATCCCCAAGGTGTTCTAAAAGAAAAAGACTTGGCCAGGCTTATCTCTGGGGTCAAGGAAGGTCCACAGCCATTAATTTTAAATGAGTAGAATGGATTTGTGGTAATGGAAACTCAATGGCTCCAGATAGCATTGGGACTTGGTGGTGTGAAGACACCAAGCGATGGTGTGATAACCTGACCACTCAACTGTATGAAGTGGAAGAAGTCAAGAAACTGATTTGGGTTTTCTGCCCCCCACACAATATGAAAGCCTTAAGCGCAATGCATTAGAAATCTATTTGGAGGCATTCGAGTGTAACAGAGCTGAAGATGTCAGGTAAACTCTCTTTTGGTCAAAACATGCCTGTAAAACAAGTGACTTTGTAGGTGGGAAAGAGCAATTGCAATGTTGATAGTTATGAATGTTAAACTGTAAAGTTCAGGAGTTTTAGTATGGAGAACGTTAAGATATCTGATACCTGTGGGTTGGAGAAAAGCCAATTTCTGGTGTTCAACTCCTCACGTTCATGTGTTAAGACAGGATGTGACAAAGTAGCCCCAAACATTGTTTTTCATGCAACAGAGGAATGTGGAGTTCATAAATGCTACTGTCACTTTCCACACTGTGGGGAAAAAAATAGTTTTGCCGATTGTATTATTTTGTAGACTTACAATCTAACAATATAACAGTAATGGCTGTTTTCACTTCACATGTAGCCTGTTCACACCCTGCAAACTGTGAATGTGAAAAACACATAGAAAAATATGTTCACAGCCTCACATATTTCCCATATGCCACCATAAGGAAGGCTATTATTTGATACATTTTTGAGGCACTGTTTTGATGTCCAGCTGAAGTTGTAGCTTAGTGTTACATTTTGGAGAAGACAGGAACACAGATTAGGCTGTGTCCCCCAATGCTTTTTTTTGCTACAAACAGCAACAGTGTGATGAGGCACTGATCTTCTATTCTGTGCTGAGCACCACGAGTTTGCGTTTTTTTCTGGTGGCTCAGAGTTGAAAATGTTTTAACTAAAACACGAAAACACTGCGCTCGTCACTGTCACTTTTCACCCAGCTGTCCAATCATAGTGGAGGAGGGGCGGGACAAATACCACAAAGACCAACCATCACATTATACATGTACAAGTGCTGAACAACAACAACAACAACAACAACAACAGGGGAGAAAATAATACTGCTTGTCTCCGAGTATCCACGTATGAACGAGGGGTGGAACGGTTCACAAAATTCACGGTTTTGGGGTCACGGTTTTCGGTTCAGTATGTTTTTGGTACAGCGGGGGTCATTGCCAATTTCAACATCTTTTTCATGTATTTACCTTAACTAAGGTAATGGCTAAGAACTAACTAATGGCTAAGAACATAGACTAAATCCATAAAGTGAGGTATAAGATCAACCAGCACTAGACTTGTTTTTAAACAACAGTATAACATATGTCTCAATTCCCTGATTGTCAGTTTTTAACGGAAAGATTAGTTTTCTCCACTTGAATGTGCAGTATTTGAAATACAATGATGGGAATATGGCTGGATTTCTTATCAAAAGGAAAAGTGACACTGTGACACTGTTATTTAAAAAAAAACACACATTTGAGGCCAAAGCCATAAACCAAGCACACTTTACACGGTTTTCAAAACAACACTGCTCTGTTCATTCTATTTTCCTGTTCTTCTGCAAGAAAAATAAAGTTTGGGAGTTACTGTGTTTCTGAAGTGTTGGTGAGAGGACGAGAGGGGATATTATAGCACGGCTGAAGTAACATTACTTTAATCATATGCTGAAATCCCGCATCCTCCACGTCTGCATAGGGCTTCATATATTTCACTATACCCACCCCCCATCCACCAATATTCTCAATACCAGTGCTCCACAGGGTGCATACTCCATTTCTCTACAACCTTTAGTCTATACATATGACTGTCAAAGTCCATCCACCAGCCACTACTTCAAACATGCAGATGACACGGCCATCCTCGAACTGCTCAATGACAACAACGACTCTCTCTCTGCCTATCAACACTCCATATCCCATTTCACCAACTTTCTGCATTTCACCAACTTTCTCCACCTTAACATCTCAAAAACCAAAGAACTGTATAATAAACTAAACTTGGTTGGCTACTTTATAGTTTACTAAGGTACTAGATAACTTTCAATCTGCAACCTTGGTAACTAGTTTTAAAGTCCATCCATCTGTCCATTATCTCTAGATCCCAAGGGCCAGAGCCTATCCCAACATGCATTGCATGAAAGACGGATGTGTCTATTGTTGTTGTTATTCACAACCCTGAATGACCGAGATCTGCACTGAGGCAGAAATTGCATGCTGACCCCTTATAGTCCTTTGGTAATGAGTGTATAATATATGTTTTTTGTAGGTGGAGGGGGTATTGCAGGAGTTTTCCAGATTAAAATGCCCCACTCTCAGAGGCCATTACACCAGTACTCATTCCCTCCCACCTTGCTTTTGACTTAATTGAATCAGCCAGTCCCCATATCAGATATTCCTTAACGGAATACTGAAACCTATCCACCCTTTTCCTAATACCATTAGGGGAAGCGGGAGAGCAAGATGGATGCTTTAATCCTGCTGGTTCAGAGCACACAAAAGGAGAGCGTGCCCCGCAGTAAGACATTAGCCACAACATTCACTGCTGAGCCACAATATTCTTCCGAGCAGAAGGCTTGCCCTCTCACTGCCTGACTGAAAGCTACAATAACGAGAACTCATTTCCTGTAGAAAACCTTGCATGTAAATAACAGAAACAGTAACTCATTGCGCTGCTTGTTATAGGGGAAAAGAAAAAAACCCCACTGCAACACGTTACAGTTGGCAGCACCTGATTTCCATGATGCCTACTACAGTATTTTATGAGTCCGCATGGGTCCAGTACATTTATGCCATCTGTTCATGAACCCGGCAGATATGCAGGAATGCATGTCCAATTTGACACAATGGTGATGCAGATGAATGAGGTTCAGGCAAGCCTCCTGCTGCTGAGGTATTCTTATTTCCCTACCTATTTTCTGCTGTGTCAAACTGCAGCTAAGCTAAGGTGAGGTCCATTATTTCTGGCCAGCTCAGGCACAAACTAATCCTCTTATTTGGGAGGTCAGCGCCAATCATTATACAGAGGGGTGCCATTACAGTGTACACTCCAGTGAGCTGATTTTCCCCTTACATAAATATATGACTCAGGGGACTGCTCTTACTCCCCTCTCTAATTTATTCCTCCTGCTTCTACTTCTTAGCTCTCATCCTCATTTTTTTCCCCTCTCTCAACTTTCCACTCTCTTATCTACGACCTTCTCTATCCCCTTTTTCACTTTTTACCTTTTCATTTTTCACTCTCCCACACTTTCTGCAGCACACATCCCTCTTTTCCCACCCTCGTTTCTTTTTTCAGGATGCCCAGAGTTGCGTATAATTGAATCTGCAGAGAATGCATGAGCAGGAACAATTAGCTCAGTCACTCAGAATGTGGATATAGCTGTACAGTAGGATAAACAGAATAAAAATAAAAAGATAGGAAAGCAGGAAGATAAGCCTGAACTGTAGGGATGCCAGAACAAAGAGAAACACAGAGCACACAAAGTACACACAACTTTGTTCCCACCAACCTCTGACAAAGATGGGATACTCCCATTTTGCTTTGCGTGCCTTTGCTGTCATACTGTCCAGCTTGCCAAAAACAGCGCTAACTTATGAAATTCTCCACATTAATGATCTCATGCATTTTTCATTGGTATTACAAGTGGAGGATTCTGTTGTAGGAGAGTAAGTCACATCCAGGAGTATTACTGTAGAGTAGCCTAAATGTCAAAGATTGGCTAATTAAATTAAATGGACATTTATCTCAAAGTTGTGTAGACAGTTCTCTATGAACCATAGGCTGTATAAAAAAAGATGGAGGGAGCATCTGGGTCTGAAAAGTGAACCCAATGCGGAAGTGCCTTAAACTTGCATTATTTCTAATGACCAGCAGGGGGTGACTCCACTGGCTCAAAATAAAAAGTCAGATAGTATAGAAGTCTATGGGAAAGTGAGCCTACTTCTCACTTCATTTATTACCTCAGTAAACATTTTCTCTCAATCTCAATTGCTAGTTTCAACTTCAATACAGCATGATGTTCATTTTGTAAATTATGGTCCTATTTAGAGTAAAATAGACAATAAAGCAGGGTATGCAAGGAGCGTGGCTACCTTGTGATTCAAAGGTTGCCAGTAGTGACAGGATAGAGGCTTAGCAATGCTAACCATGGCACTGCGTACATTTAAATAGATGTGAACTTGTTTTGGGGTGTTGTCCCTGTTTTCGTTTTAGGACGTTGACCCTTTCACAGTGTGTTTTCAGTTCATGTCAGGTAATCGTAAGATTTTGGTCGCCTAAAAATGTCTTGTTGCACTTTGCTCACTTAGCTTTGCCTTTAGCGGTTAGCTTAGCGCAGTGCCATTGAAACGACAGTGGCTTAGCGCTTCTCCCCAGCTCCACCCTCTTGTCCAAATATGGTCATGTCCGGTCGCTTCTGGTTGCAAAAAAAGATGCCGATGGCCAAAATGCCTAACTCAAGGCTTCAAAATGGTAGTCCACAATCAATGGGTTTACAGTCTATGCTCTGAACCAAAAATGTCAACCTGCTGATGGCATTAGTTGAAAAGTCTGATTATCAAATGCATTTGGTTACATCTGCGAACCAAGAATGCCTGTACCAAATTATTATACAATCAATCTACTTAGAGATATTTCACCGCAATAGTGAAAGAGTTGAGCTGCTGGTGAAGCAACATGAAACATCGGATGAACAAAGCTTTTAGGAATCTAGGAACCTTGAATATATGTGCCAAATTCCATAGCAATCCACTGAACAGTTAGCAATACATTGGGCTTAAATCTTGTGGTGCCGGAAGAAAAAAGTTGGATTCATCCACTGTTGGCCATAAATGCCTGTACAAAGTTTCCTGGCAATACATCCAGATATTTCAGTCTGGAACAAAGTAGTGGACTGACCGACCATCCAACTGACTGACATTGCCATCCCTAGAGCCACGCCACGGCTAAAAACAGCACCACTGCTAGCTCCACAGACAGGGGCAGCAACCATGTTCTGGGCTGGGATATCCTTGTTGGACTGATTTATTTTTATTGGTTATATGGTTTAATTGCATGAAGAAATGTGTATTTATTAGCAGAAGTGGCATCTAGTTCCCTCAAGTTACCATCACAGATGGGACGGCAGCCTGGTGTGATACCGTACAATAATAACAGCCCCTTGGTCCTGCTCAGGCTGTTATATAAGTGCAACAATGCATGACTCTGTTGAATTTATGAATATGTAAAATGGGCAAAATAAAAGCGACACTTTTCTTACAGGGTAAGGCAGAGTAGGGAAAAGGTTTCTCTTCTGTCCAAAAATAAAAAAAAATAAATTATGCTCTGTGTGGAGCTGACACTGGCAAAGATGGACCATAAATACTTCATAAACACCAATTACCTCAAGAAGTAGGCATGAAGAAAAGAGCAGCCATTTTAGCCAATTACAAGGCTTCTCTCAAGGGTGGAGAAAGATGACTCTTTCCTTTCAAGCTTCCCACTGAAAGAAGAAACCTCTGTCATGTTGCGAAGCCTCAATAATGTTTCCCTCCACCTTCATGTCAGGGATGAAAGGCCCCAAATGTCCTTTGAGTGAAACCCCCAGAGGACTTAACATGCATCAATAACATTTCCATCCTTGAAGATGTTTGAGGGGGACTACACATTATCTTCTCACAGACTTTGAGGCTCTGCTCACATCCTGTGACTTTTATTTACCCCAATCTCAAAGGTCCTTCCTTGCCATGCCAGAGATGGGGATAGAGGGAAAGAGAAAGAAGAACAAAAGAAAACAGAAGGAGGGAAAGGGAGAGTCAGACAGCACATTGTGATGAGTGTCGCCTGCTTAAAATAGGACAGCTGCCTCTTGAAGAAGCCATCATTCTTCATAGGGGTAGCCTGTCTTCATTTCCACCCTCTGCAAAGCACACGGGGCTTAACACACTTACGTCTGAGGATTTGCTGCACTTGAAGGTGGCAGCAATTCCCTAGACTGCAGAGGGAGGGAGCAGTGCAAAGCCACCCTGAAAAAAGCCAACCGCTTTAACAAGTTCAGCTGAGGCAATATCCAGACCTCCTCCTTTTGATGGAGCAAACTTTTGGCCCCAACTAGGTTTTAGCAGCATAGTTGTGCCCTAGGTCTGCTATTGCAAATTACATTTCTATGTATTCATTAAAAAGTAATGAACCAAAACATACATTTTCAATGCATTAGTGAGGTGCATTTTTCCAATGTTTTGGGTATTTCGCCTTTATTGGACAGTTCGCCAGGAGACAGGGACAAGAACTTTGGAGAGAGAAAGGTGGATGGCATGCATTAAAAGATCTTCCCAAACGTGGGTTGTCACAACCACATAGCATACCACTGGGCCACTGCCCCAGAAAAGTCATTATAAAATATTTAAATTACAGTACAAGTACTCACAATCTGGACAAAAAAAACTGCTGAACAAGTAAGTTCATGGTGACATTCCCAGTAGAAAACAACAATGGTAGGCACTCCAAAGGGGCAAAACCAGTACACATTTAGGAAAGCTCTGGGAACAGTTTTTACAGTCTAAATAAATCATATTTGTTGCATCTGTTCGCTCTACTATAGGAAATGAAATACATTCAAGCAAGACGCAGCACATTGAAACCAATGCAGCAATACAAATTTTCCAAGAAGTTTTGGTTTTAATAGTAAATGTAACTTTTCCTAATGAGTGTCAAAACCTCTTTTTAGACTCCTCTGAGTGAAGTAACTGTCACTCTGTGTTTTTCCATAGTCTATGGTTACATTTCACTTGATTTTAAGTTATTTAATGGTCCCATATTGTAAAAAGTGAGATACCATCTCTCTTTTTATTATAAACCAGGTCAAGGTGCTATATAAATACTGTGGAAGTACCAAAACGCTCAATCCACAGAGAAATACACACAGCCTGTATTCAGAAACTGTGGCTTTAAATGAGCCATCAGGACTTCTGTAAGTTTGTGATGTCACAACTATACTTGGTAGAAAGTGCAGCTACAGTGCTGTTACAGTCATTCCCTGGCTGCAATGATGGTGCAGAGACACAGAGAGTGCAGATGCGGAAGACCCGAAAATGCTGACCAATCAAAGCAGACTGGGCTTTTTCAGGAGGGGGTCTTAAAGAGACAGGTGCTAAAATGGAGTATTTCAGACAGAGAGTGAATACAGGTATATTCAGACAGAAAAACATGTCTTTTGAACATTAAAGCATGTAAACATGTTCTACTAGAAACCCCAAATACAAGTATGAACTTGAAAATTAGCATCATATGGGACCTTTAAATTCAGTAAGGAAATTCCTATCACATACAGATTCAGTTCACCATTGATCCATAAATTATTCATCCAGTGGCCCAACCCTTGTTCAAACTGTGCCTGAAACATTGTACCATGAGAAGAGGGAGTTGGAGCTGCTCCAAAGTTGAATCTTTAATTGTCAGCTTTTGCTGTAAGTGGCCTCCCCCATGTTCAAATTAAGCTTATGACATTCAGCTACAAAGCAGTGATTATGGAGAAAAGGTTAGCAGATATTGTATCGGCTGGTGCCTCAAAGTGACACAGTGAGTCATCTGCACCTGCGCAGCCAACAGTGACAATGGGGTTGTAGAATAAACATTATTTGTGCGAGCTAATTAAAGAGCTTAACCATGAGACACCGCCACAGAATGCAGGCAGGAATATAGCATCCCTCACATGTGGAAACAGTGTCATTTTATCTGACCACCCACACAAACGACCCCTTCACTTGCTTGCACTGAGAGAATACTTCCCCAAGAAGCACAGTGAAACTTGGGCTATTCAACCCAGAAACCGGGGAACTCAGCTTTAAAATTTGGGGATGGTGGTCACTATGATATCTCTCCAAACCTGACTGATAGAATGACCTAAATAGGACAGTTAAATAGTTGGATCTTCAGAACCCAATGGCTCTTTGAAGAGGGATGATATCAGTATCCGTACATTGAGTAAGGCTAATTAGATCATTGACATTTTGCCTTGTGGCACCTCTTGGTATTAAGTGCAAAAAGCATATCTTTGAACCATTCCTTAAGAAAGCAAAAAAAAAAAAAAAACTTTCAACTGAAAAGATAGAAAAAGAACATTTTCATGTTATTTCATCTTATTCTGGAAACATGACTTCCTAACATTTTCCAAACTGGCAACCAAATAAAAATGAGGCCAGATGACAATGAGAGAAAGAAAGTCAGAGAACATAATAATAAGACAAGGTCCTAACCAACCATTGAACACCATATTGCAAGGCAAATTACTGTTGAGATGACTGCACTGCCAGATGTGCCTCTCACACTGCAGTACCACAGGAAAAAAAAAAGCCAGCATATGCTCCACGCTGTGGGTAACTTAACTGGTACAGACCTCTCGTAAGCCGATTGGGAGAATTCCCCAAGCATATACGGCCTACTTCATACAATATGGCGAGGGTATGCTTGGACCGCAATGATGAGCCCATATAGTCGCCTGATGGTCTGTGATAAATTAGTTGGGGATCTATTATGCAATAAATTGT